>PITA01000510.1:56851-270231 GCA_004023965.1 Spilogale gracilis
CCCCCCGTCCAGGCTGGCTCTCATCCTTTCGCCAGCCCTTGCCATGCATTTCTGCTCAGCAGGTAGCCACCGAACACCTGCACTTGCCCAGCTGTTTCCCACCTGCCACTGCTCACTTCTCAGGTCCTCGCTCAGCTCTGACCTTTCTAGACCTTTGATTTTGCCCATCTGGATGAACTTGTCACTTAAGCGTGGACTTGTCCTTTGTGGCCCAAGCACACCCAGATATCTACTTTTATAATGACAACTAACCCATTCATTAGAGATAATAATAATAATAATATTGGAGATTATGGTGATATTGGAGAATATAATAGCAATGATATTGGAGACTGTAATACAATATAACATAACTTATAAAATAGTCCACACAGATGCAATGGGGAACAGGAGTTCATGGAAGCCCTGGGGTGTTCTGGCATGTGGTGAGCACATTGTGGGGGCAGCGGTGAGATACGGGGAGCTGGCCGGACACGGAAGTGGTATTTGGAACTGTGTCATGGGAGCTGGGGTCGAGGATTATGAGGCACTGGGCTAAAGGCCAGCACAGCCTGTCCTAGCATCTGTGCCCAAGGGCTCAGCCACAAAGCACTCCAGACTCCCGTCCCACCCCTGGTCGCCTTGCTCCCTCCCCGTTCCACTCAGTAAACACGATTTCTCTCTGTGTGGCATCCCTGCGATGAAGAGTGTGGAGCGCCTACAGCCGCCATCTCTTCCAGACCCTCGGCCCCGGGGTTCTCTGGAAATCTCAGTGCATGGTGACACAGCATGAACATGTTTTGGAGAAATGTACTGAGCGACCAGAGCTCAGCAGGGAGCTTTTGGGCCTCATTCCCTGACCTCACAGCTCCCAGAGCCATTCTGGAGGCTGCAGCTGTGGCCGGTTGGGCTTCCTCACCTTCCGTGCCTGTCCCTGCAGCCACCTGCGGTGGGTCAGACTGTTTATGCAAGCCCTGGTTCTCTGGGATTTGGGGTGCTGCTCTGGTCTTCCACAAAGGATAAAAGACACTGGGAACATCCAATCCCTTCTGCAGACCTGGCCTGGCTAGCAGGGGAGTTGAAGGAGACTCCGTGTGGCTGTTTCTGTTTGTAGCCCTTCTTCCATCCAGAAGCCCCCTGTGCTTACAGGCCAGTCCTTTACTTCAAGCCTACCCAGCATTCCCTTTGCCTTCTTCTAATTAAGAGAGATTTGCATGATGGCTTCAAGTGCCTGGATGATGAGTTCTCAGAGGCATGATCCCACATCTTCTTTTCGTTCCTGATTCTTACCAGTTACTGCAACACTATTCACAGTCATGCCAAACTATTATGATTATCCAAACACTGTATTATAATAAAGGACTTCACAAAGGGGGGAGGTGGGGAAATCAACATCCCATGTGCCACATAGTTATCACAAAGTGCTTTAATTTTTCTAGATTTCCATTTCATCTTTGTCCCTATTCATGCTTACCAGTAGAGTTATGGTAGTGGGATCATGTTTCATGTCCTTATGGTCTTCTCTTTAAACTTGAAATTACTTTCAAATGTTATGTCAAGAGCATGTTTCCATGTTACTACCCTCTACTCGCCCCCAGACCACCCTCCGTAGTTCCCTTTGCCCACGGTGCCTGGTGGGTGCCCCTGCTCCCCAGGGAGTCAAGGCAGCTCTGGGGCTGAGACAGGCAGCTTCTATTGGGGGGTGTAGATAGAAATCATTGAGTGACTTCTTGGAAGAAGCAGGCACAAGGGCTGCTCTAGGCCTCCGCTCTCCATGAGTCTCTCCCTCCCTTCTTCCTCTCCTCTCCTATCTCACCCCACCCCCAACCTGCTGTTTGGTTAAACACGTTTCTGCTTCCGTTGTTTCTTCCTGCATGCTAAGGCTTGGGGAATAACTACATTGCAAACTATCGAGCAGAGGCTGAAATCCACGCATTATATCCTGCTTAGGAGTTTCCAAAGGCGGCTTTGAGATAGATTCCCAGGGATAAGTAAGATAAAAAATATACCGGGTAATATTTGTACACACACACAGTGAGCAAAGCCTTCCAGACTTGTTAACAGGGGAAGCTGGGGGGGCAATGCTTTTTATGGGCTGGGGCACCAATAACCTACACACCCCAGCCCAGAGTGGGCGATGAGGGTGGGGGAAGCTGCTCTGGGACAGAGCTACTGGCCCTGGGCCGCCTTTGGATCGCATTATTTCCTGACCTGGTTTGGGCATTGGGTGGTATTATTTCTTAGAAGCCCTTGGCCACGTTACTGAAAAATGGGCTGTCTGGGGTGCCGCGGGATACAAGACCTGGTCAGTAAGGGGACCTTGGTGGTGTGAGGCCTGGGCTTAAGACCTGATTATGGTGCGCCTTGACTGCTGGTGAAATTAGGAGGACCCCAGTGACCTAACCTAATGTCTCTTCCCTACTCTGCTTCCACACATAAGGCTCTCTGAGCAGACCAACCTCCTTATTTGAGGGGACCAGGTCCTGCTCGTGCTTACCCCCGAATCATTCCAACAAGTTGACTGCACCTTCCCTTGGGAACCAGGGGGCACCTCGCCTTCTTTCTACTCCAAAGCCTGCCTCCCACGGCACCTGTCATTCCCTCTGTCGCCAAGCGTGTCCCCGTGTGTCTCTGCACACGGCGAGCGGCATCCTCCTCCCCCGGGGCTTTGAGCTGCCGCCCATCTCACCTGCCTGGTGTGGAGTGTTGTGTTCAGTGGACCAGAGAACTCTAGGGTGGGCCTCCCTCCCTCATCCGTACAGGGAGCAGAGGGAATGAAACAGCCTCAGGGACAGCAGGGTGGGAGAGGGTTAGAAACTCCCTGCATGGGCCGTGTAACCTCAGGTAGGCTCTCCATCTCCTCAACTGCCCACTAGGGGCTCTGATCTCTGCCCTCCCGTGTGGGGTTGCCAGTGCACAGGTGACAGCATCACCACTGACCTGGCGGGGGCCGGGGCAGGGCCAGGAGGCACGGGGAGGGCTTCGAGGTGGCAGGCGCTTGCGTGCATTGAGGACCATTGCCATCATTGTCGGCCCACAGTTGGACTACCTGCCCTTGAAGCACATTCGCTTTATTTTCATTGTTTATCTTTTTCCACTGGAAGCAGCTAGAGACATTTTGTTTGTTGAGTTTCTCCATCAAGCCTCCCAGCTTCTCCATTGAGGAGCCGATGATCTGTAAACAAGCGCCTCCATGCACAAGGGGGCTCCCCCATTTAAAGGCACCTTAGGGGGATCCCTTTTACAATGAGAATTATTGCCCTGTAATGTCTCTATCTGAATTTGGAGTTCTGCTTAGCAAGTTACTTGAACTTGAAGACCATGTGCCTGTGAGACAGACCAGGCACAGGAAGATGACACTTTCTAAACCCCGTGAGGTAGCCCCTAGGGCCCGGACACAGCCAGGCAGGGTTGCTTCGATTAGGAAAGTTGCTTTTAAGAACTCGGGGGCTAAGGACAGGTGATGCTGGGGAGGGGGTGTGATGTGTTGGAAAGAGCCCCAGGCTTTGTCTCTTTTAAGTATGTAATCTCCAGCAGGAGTCCTCAGTCTTCTCTCCTGTAAAGTGGGGATAGTATTTGGTACCTTCCTGTCTCACTGCAGATGAAGTGAGGTGTGGCATGTGGCATCCCCATGAGGTCTGCAAACTTGGGTATTACTGGGCTCTGAGCTCATTGTCTTTTCATCTCTTCCCCACTCCCCACCCCTGACAGAGAATGACTGGAAAAGGCCAGTTGGTGTTGCCGCCATTGTCCTACTTTTTCAGCCTCATGTGGGGGCTTCTTCATAAGCCTGGCCTCGTCCCTGATGCTGCAGGCTGCAGTGGGAGTGCTCCATTCTTGTATACGCTCCTCCTGGGGTGAGTGCACAGTAGTTATGAGGAACCCCACTTCCAGGAAGTCTTCCCTGATTAATTTCATCTGTGGCCTGATGGCTCCACTGCCATTTCTTTTTTTCCTGCCCTCCTGTCCCTCATTTCTTTCCTCTTCCTTCAGTTCAGGGGCCCCCTTACTCCCTTGTCAGCCCCTCTCTGCTGCTGCTTCTTTCTACAGTACAACCTTCTCTTGGGGGCCCTCCTGTATTCCCCCCTCCGCCCTGCATGCCTGCTTCTCCCATGCCCCCTGTTTCCTCTCCCCATCCCCACTCACCCTGAACCCCTCTATCTGTGTCACAGAATTGGGAATGCAGGCTCCGTGGCCTCTCCTGCTGCGACCTCCCTTGAGCGCCACCGCGTGGGATCGCCTCCAGTCCTGTCCCATTTTGCCCTTCTGTGGTGAGGATTTGCACAAATGAACCCGGGGCCCCAACTTGAGGGCCCAGAGCACCAAGGTCTGGAGTGTCATCTTCCAGTCCAGCCCAGCGGCCCCCTGGAAACAAGCTGCCGTCTTGCCCAAATGACGAGAATAAAAGAAATGACGGGGCAAGGGCCCACACAGGCAGGCGCCTCGGTACCAAGTGTAACCTCCCACCAGCCTGCTCACCAACTCCTGTGAGCTGGGCTAATTAGAGGGGCCTTGCAGTCCCCATGGTAATTTGCTTAAATGGAAGAAGTTGATTTCCTCTCCTCTCTCTGTTCTCAGGAATTCCAGTTTTAGGCTCTGGCAGTCTCTAGTCACCACTCCGTTTGGCCCTCTGGGGGCGTGTTTGCTATGGAAATATGCAATTAATATTGCAGCGATCATAATTGCTAATTATTAAAACAATGCTACCCCCTTTTCCTGGCCTAGTTTCATGTTTAAAACCATTTAAATAACAGGGAGGAAGAAAAAAAAGGGAAAAAAGTTAAACACCAGTGCTGAACTTGTGCAAAAGCCAAATGAGAGGGTCCCCGGGCAGCCCAGGACTATGTCCTAGCACCCGGAAGGACAGGTCTCTCTCCAAAGCCCAGCGTGTAGATTCTAGATAAAGTGAGGTGCACATCACCCTTTGGGGACTGACATCCCACTTCTCAGTGACACAGAGCTTTTTTCTCTTTGTTCTGATTGAACTCCAGTGGAGGCCCAGACCGTAGGGGCCCTCCCACCCCACTTTTACCCCAGGGCCGGGCCAAGACTCATCTGGGAAGAAACCATTCTGTGGGCTTGGCACATGGGCATTCCAACATGAGAGCAGAGAAGTGGGTCTCTAACACATCACTATAGGACCATGATTTCTGCTGGTTCTTTCAACAAGACTTTAAAATAGCAGTAACAACCACGGGTTGGTTGGTCACCACCCCAAGGCGTGACAGTGTGACATCAGTCCGCAACAGGAGCCTTTCGGCACCCTTCTCTCCCCACCTCAGTTCCGGGGGTGGGGGTGCAGCCCTAATCCTTAGTTTGGCATTTCAGTGCTCCCTGTTCCAGGCTCCGTGCACTTGTCCAGCTCTCCCTCTGACAGGACTCCCCACACCAGCCAGGCTGGCCATTTCCCAGATGTTCCCCAAATGGAATACTTCTGCATTTATGTGGAACATCCTTCTCAGCTTTACTCAGCCCAAACTCAATGCCATCCTCAAAGATGTGCCTTAAATCTCCCTCCTTTCTGGGACAGCACCCTTTTTGCAGAGACCCTCCCCTGTCCTCTGAACTCCCTGGCGAATATTTCATCTCTCGGAGGTCCTCACTGCACACTGCTTGTTACCTGGGCCATTTCCAGATGTATCTTCTGGTTCTGACTAAATCCTTAGCTTCTTGAGGGTGTTGAGTTGTACTTCCTGAGCTTAGTCAGCTCTGCTTCTCCCGATAACCCTATGCTTTGCATATAGGAGGGGTTCAATAATGATTAAGGGGGGAAATGGATAAGACTCAAGAACGTTGTGAAGAGAACAAGTGTCATGGGTCATAGTCATGGTCATTGTATTGCTTTCCTAGGGCTGCTATGACAAAGTAACATTAACTGAGCGACTCAAAACAATATAACTTGATTTTCTCACTGCTCTGGTGGCTGCATGTCTAAAATCAAGGTGTATGTAGGGCCGTGGTCCCTGAAATCTCCATCCTTCCTTGCTTTTTCCAGCTTCTGGTGGCTCCTGGCAATCCCTGGTGCTCCCAGACTCATAGATGGTCACTCCAATCTCTGTCTTCTGTCATATGGCCTTCTCCTTGTGTGTGTGCCTGTGTCTCAAATTTTGCTTTTTCTTGTGAGGACATAAGTGACCTCTTAATTTGACCACACCTGCAAGGACCCTATTTCCAAGTAAGGTCACCTTCACAGGTTCTGATGCACATGGTTTTTGGGGAGTCACTCAGTCCCAACAGGATAATGGGAAGTGGATATGAGGTTTTCACATTCCTAAAGCCCAAGCATTTGGGGAAATGGTGGGGTCACCAGCAGCAAATGGAAAGGTGACAGATGCTTTTTGTCATGTAGCAAGGGGAACATTCCAGAAACAGGAGGTATAATGGAATAGGGCTGCTGGGGATATAACTTGACCGTTATCAATTGGTTATCAATCAGCTAAAGTGAAGATTTGAGCTGAATCCAAGTTTTGGACTTAATTCAATAAAACATTTTTCCAATAAAATACTCTTATCTCTTCTATCTTAAAGTATTTGCTGTTGTAGTAGTAGAGAAATAAAAGACAGGTTAAGTCAAAAGTTCAAAGAAAACAGGAGAGCAGACAATGGTGCACAGAGGGTTTTGATAACATTTTTGGGAATGGAAGGCAGATTGAGGAATGTGCTTCAGATCTCAAAGAGGAGGACACCACAGTCCTAGTCTACACAAGACAAGGGCCAAGAGAAGTGAGGGGTCTGTCCCGCAGGACCCACAAGGGGCCCACACATGGAGGTTCAGGTTACCCCCGAAGGGGAGAAGGAGGTGTGAGGTTGTCAGGATTGCTTGCAAGTCTGTTTACAAATAGTTGGACCCTAGGACTGCTCCCCATTTGGTGCGAGCAGACATCCCTCTCTTTCCCACATACCTCCTTTTCGTGGACCTGTGTTATTTTCTGGACAAGAGAGGCTCCACACTGAACAGCAGACCAATGGAGAGTGCGGCGGACCGCTCACCTGAACACAGGGGGATTTTGTGAGAGACCTTGACCTGAACCCTCGGTTTCCCCCAATCCCTACTTTTATCCATATCATTTACATGGTGGGTCCCAGGGGAAGATTAGTGTCCGATGTGTGTGGGAGAAACCCTAGGCTTACTGTTGACTTTGGCACTTAGCACCACATGACACCATTTTCCCATCTGAGAAATGGGACTGTTTGATGCTAGGATCAAGCGTGTTGTGTTGAGAGTGCTTTGTCAGATGTCAGCTGTACCCTGTAGGCACGGGGTGTGGGTAAGAGACGGGAGGATCAGAGCATGGGGGTTCATGCTTCCAAAGCCCTGCAGTTTGCCAGGCAGGGTCTGGCCCACCCCATCATCTCTCTCGTCCTGAACCTCTGCTTGTTAATGGAGCACTCTCAGATTCATTCGCTTATGCAACGGACAGATCCGTTCTGTACCAGGTACAGTGCGGGATGCTGAGAACCCTCAGAGTGAACCCCACAGAGCTTGCCTACCAGGGACCGACAGTCCAGAGGAAGGCAGATTTAACCCAACAGCCTAGCAACTGAAGGAAGATCCCAGTGGTTTCAAGGGTTACAAGAGAGAAGTGGGAGGTGCAGGGAGAGTCATCTGTTCCCGAGCTTGGATGAGGCTCCCCCAGGGACACAGCACAGGGCTGAGGTGTGAGCAGAGGGCACGATGCAGCTGGGGAGCAGCAGGGCTGGGGTGGGGCGGGGCTGCACTGCGTGAGGGGGTCCTGGTGCATGAGGAGGCCTGGGGTGGGCAGGACTAGGCCCACCAGGAACTGTGGCTTTTATCCTCAGAGCCCTGGGGAACCACTGAAGGTCTTAAGCAGGCAGACGATGGGCACACGTTGCCCCCCGCTGGCTTGCGTGGCTGAAGTGAGGGCCATGGGGCTGGCTGCTCTGTGCGGCGTCTTCCTGCCTGGACAGAGAACCAGTGGGGCTACTGTCCTTGATCTGGGTCCAGTTCTACAATTGCCCTTGTCCCCTTTCTCTAAAATGCTTTAGCTGCGGTTGTTATTTTTGGAGGCTCTAGCAGACAAGCCCAGTTCTTCATTTACCTGTGAGGGAAACATGACCCTGTCCGGTTGGGAAGGTCACAGCTCCATCTACTGTCGTCGCTTCTGGAGGCTCCAACGTGGAGTACCGAGGCCAGGAGGGCACCGTGGAGATCCGCGGGGCTGACACAGTCTGTTCAGGCCCCCCGGGCTTCAGACACCAGGGGTCAGATCCCCCTCGGCCACGTGGCACTCTGTGGTTGGGACGGGTGACTTGCTGTGCAGGAGACTCCAGCGGGAGCTTCTGAGGCTCTTGGGACCGATCACAGGTTGGATTGCGCATGCCTGGCGTCCTGACACTTCCAGGGCTTCACTGTCACCAACGCGGGGCGACTTCGCCAAGAGCTTTGTCCTTACTGTCCTGGCACAGGGTGGGGGCTTCAACATCTGGCCATCTACAGAGGCACCCTCTGGTGTCCGAGTCCTAGAGGTTCTCTTCTAACGGGGGCAGTGCCACAGGGTATTGAGTGTAGGCGAAGGGTCATGTCTGAGGCGAGCGAGTCTCCACGCCACATTTTGGGAAGCAGTGTATTTGTGCCAGGACCCGGGGTGGTGGCTGTGGCTGGTGGTGCGCTTCCATGAGGCCAGACTGTGCCACACAACAGTCCAGTGTCCAGGGAGGGACGGACAGGGCAAAGACTTGGGGTACAAGCTCCTCAGGATGCTCTGAGAAAATCCTGCCACACTTGGCCCCCTTGGGGTCCGAGGGCTGCTGGGAGCCCCAGCAAATGCCCCCTTGTAAGCAGGATGATGGATTCCAGGTTGCTGCAGGCTGGTGGGGTCAAGGTGACTGGTACGGTGCCAGTGTGGCTAGGGGGGGCTCAGTGCCCAGGCTGGGAGAAACAGGGACCCACAGGACTGCCACAGAGCCCTTTTTGTGACTGAGTTGGCTGATTTTTTTCAACTCTGCTGAGATATTATTAGCCATAGCTCCTAGCTTGGGATATGTTGGGGTGCTGCTTTGCTCTTGGGATGAATGGGAATGAAGGGTTGGGAAACAGGGCTGCAAACTGTTCTGTCTGTATACGATCCCAGCATGCAACTGGAATCTTCATGCTTCTAGATGCTACCGTGGGGAAGCAAGTGACCCTTGTCGTCTCCACCTTTGCTGAAACTGCAGCCACAAATCTGAGACAAGGGTTTGCTTTCTACAGAGCTGCCCTTTGACAAGTAAAAGTGTGCTGTGGGTATCCCCTCCTAGAACCAAGGGTCCATTTTCCTCCCCACATAAAAGGAAATGAAATGTGCAGAGCTCTAATAAAACATGAAAGGCTTAGGTGTAAGCCAAGAAACAGGGCTTTGAATGGAATCCGGCGGTCTCAGCTGCTTGGAGGTGTACCTATTATATGTCGAGCAATTAGAAATAGGTTTCTATTAAGTGGCTGACTTTGTTCCCTGCTACCGGTGAAATGGACCACTCTCCCAGTGGCACCCGCCAACCTGTGCACACCCTGGAGTCAGTTACCGGGTGCCATGTTGAACATGCACTTGGCTTTTGCCAGGGTCTGAGTTGCCTGGGGGCTGAGTCGTAATGCTGACGTCAAATAGCTTCCTTCATCCATCCGTTCCTGCTTACAAATCTTGCACCAGCACGCGTGTCCAGATGAAAACAAGTAATTAAGTAACACAAGGAGCTAGATGATAATTGTTACACGTGTGGCACTGACAAGCCTCACAGGGTTTGAAAGAGGGAGATTGTTTCTGGGGGGCTCCACAGAGGAGGAGGCACCTGAGCTAGACCTGAGATCAGGAAATGGCACGAGCTACAGGGTGAATTGCAGCTTTGGGGACAGTGAGGAAATAGAGATCTGGCTGAAGGGACAAGTGGAGGAGGGAAGGGAAGATATTATCAGTGAGAGGGTGCTGGAGGAATTGCACATCCAAGGGTCTGAGTCCCTGCTCTCTTTTGCTGATTTTGCTGCCTCACCCTACTTGAGTATGCCTCACTTGAGCCAGGACAACCAAGTGTTGCATCCTGGCTGGGGCTCCCCGAGGTCACATGTGGTAGCACAGAGTCCCCAAGCTAGCCCTCGGAAGCAGGCTGCAGGGCTCTCGAAACCTATGCCTTTAATCGTGTTTGGGAGGCAGCTCTGCCCGCAGGTGTCAGGAGCTCAAGCATCCTCCACTGAGCCCCTGCAGAGCCAGAAGCCAGAACAGGGAGCTTGGGAGCTGCAGGAACCTGATGTCAGCTCAACACAAGAAGAACATCTCCAAGGCAGAGTGAGTGGGTCCAGGCAGGAGCTAGGAGAGCCTTTGTTGGTCGGAGACCATTGTCACATTGGCTTTGCACTGGGACAGAGGAAAAATTCCTTAACTCACATGCCTTTGTCCTATAAAAGAGTGTCCAGCAAAGGGAGAGGAGTTTCTGTAGGGGATGAGAGCAAGATTGCCCCATACAGCTGCACAGGTTGTCTACTGAACAAATCCAGGGATACTTTTCATATAGAACCACACTCCTGGAGCTGTATGGGGCATAATCCCAACATACTGGCATGGCAGCTCTGGCCTGGAAGAGGGGGATTCAGATAGTCTCAGAGGAAAAACCTCTTTTAGGTTGCACAGCTCTGAGGTCCAACCTCCCAGCTGCCCAGACATGCTCCCTCCCTCCTCAGGTCCCCATTGTTGGCATTTGGTACCCAGTTGGGCATGACCTGCCTGTTTCCAGATTTTTCTGGCAGAAGACCTGTGGCTTTGACCTGGGATTACCTTCTGGATCCTTCCTTCTGCCTGCAGAAGGGTAACAAGGTGAGATAGCCAGCCCAGCCAGGGGAAGAGGCAGTGATGGGGTGTGGGGAGAACAGCAGATGGCCCAGCAAACTAGACAGTTAATCCAACCAAATTACGGCAACAGATGTTTGAGGATGTTTGCATTCAAATTCAAACTGTTAGGTCTCTTGGAAGAGCCAACCAGAATGGGGAAGTTCAGTCTCCCTCTTAATTAAAACAAGACAAAACTAAACAATCATTTTTTAAAATCCAGCCCTGGTACCAAGATGTCAGGGATCATCCACAAGCACTACTGGAGACTCTGGCTGCCCATCCCATCCAGGGTTGGGGCCCAGCCCTCCGCAGAGGGGCTCGCTGAGGGAGTGGGGGCATCAGGGGAGGGTGGTCAGCCGCCCGGCAGGTGGGGGAAGGACCAGGTCCGGGTGGTAATGATGTGCGGCGGGAATGCCCACCAGCGATGGCCAGGCCTGCATGCAGTGTGGGGGAGGCGCAGCATCTTGGAGAGGGAGCATTATTGATGCCCTCGCCTCAGGGAGGGAGAACCGATAATGGATGGCGGACAGGGGATGAGCTTTGTCATCAAACAAGGGGGCTGAAAGATGGGCCACTGGAATGTTATCAGTCATGCCTCGATCAAGATGTAAGACTCTCAAGGTCTTCTGTCTTCTCTCTCCGGCTCTTCCTCCTGCTGCCTCCGAGGCCACTCTCCTTCCTGGCTCTCCTTCCTCCCTCGCCACTCCCACCCTCCTCTTCTTCCTCTCCCTTTCCTGCCACTCCTGCCTCTTCTCCTCCCCTTCCTTGGTTCATTCGATGGCATCCTCTGTCCTTCACCTTTTCCTCTTTCCCCTTCCTCTCTCCTCCCTCCCTCTCTTTCCTTCCTTCTGTCTAGTCTTTTGTTGAAGTTGAGGCCCCTCTCAGGTCAGTCCCTGGCCCTGCCTGGCCCATGCATTATGTGGGTAAGATTTTTATTTCAAACCAAATTCTTAAGTGATGACTTCTTTCTGTCATTATATTCCTCTGTCTTTCCTCCTCTCTCTTGCCCACAGCTGTCACTAAGAGGGTCTTGGAAGTGAAGGAGTGGGTTTAAAGAACTCAAACTAACCTGTTCTTAGCAGATTCTCAGCCTCTCTGGAGCCTGGGATCACACTGGCCCAGATCCCTGCACGGCCCATGCTGCTCACGTGGCCGCTCCCAGCCGAATGTCTCCCTGTGCTCTAAGCCCCTGGTCTCTATTGCCCCAGATTGAACATTCTCCCAAATAACAAACATGCTGGGAGCTGAGGCCATCAGCTTCCCTCTAGACCAGGGCTTTTCTGAGCAAAACTGGAGTACTATCACATTGGCCTAGGGGCCTGTCCTCTCCCTGGTGTCACCTTCTCTGTACACTGTCCCCTATAACCAGTGACTCCTTGTAGCCAACACAGTCAGGGGACCTCAGCCTCTTCCATGTAATGCCTTCACCCTGATGCTCACTGCTCCCCAAGGAATTAGCACATACTAGCTGCTCCATAAGGATGAAGCCCCAGTGCTGGCATTCCAGTGTCACTGAGCAGGTGTGAAAGGTGCTATTTGGGACAGGAGAGCTTCTTGATGCCCTTGAAATCACAAAATGTAGGAGATTCATCCTGTATGTACAGTCAATCTTTTTTTCTTTGCAGAGTTGATATAATAATAACATCTTTCCGATCTTAAGGCAAAGAACAAATCCCAAATTCTCAAGAGGTCTCTCCAGGCTCAGACAAAAACAGAGGTCGTGCCAGGTGCCGGGGCTTGCTCAGCATTTGCTGGTAGGCTCCTCGGACAGCAGCATGCCATCCAGGTCTCAGTCCCCACTGCTGGCTACGTGTGTCCAGCTCTTTCTATGCCACACTGTGCTAAGTGACTTCTGCGCAGGGGCTCTTAATCCTCCCACGTCCAGGAGAGGAATTAGCAGCCATCTTATTTTACTGATAAGGAAAGGTTCAGCAACTTGCCCCAAGCCATCTATCTCATTAAATGGCAGAGCTGAGATTTCATTCTAGATCTGACTCCAAAGGCCATCCCCTTAGCACCTCTTCCTGTTGGGAGAGGCCCCTGCCTTTCAGCACAGCAGGAACTGAGGGAGAGGGCGGAGCTGGGCTGGGAGGGGCCCCGGCAGGTGACTTCCGAGTTGCTTGGTTGGCCCTGTGCTGGGATGGGTTCTTTCAGCATCTCTTCCGAGTCTGAGTCCAGCGCAGTCACTTGGCATGGGCCATGGCAGGCGTATTTACACCATAGAAATTGGCCAGTGCTACACGTCAGGGCTTTTCCTCCCAGGGAGCTGGTTGTTGCACATTTAACAGCACATCGCTCATTCTGGTCCACCCATGGGTAAGGGAAGAGCAGATTCATGGACCTGTGTCCTAGCCTTTACAAAACTGGAATTAGGAAAGATGGAGTGGTCCGTTATTTCAAGAAACTCACTCTCTGCCAGCTAGGGCCTGCTGTAGGGGTGGAGGCAAGGAGGTGGTAGAGGGGAGGGCCAGGGGGAACTGACTTCCAGAAAGAACAGGTGCATTAGCATTCCCTGAAGAGCCACAAGGCAAGCTAATGCCTGAACCTAATGCCTGATGGAACAGCCGCCCTCCAGGCCTCCTGGCTTACGTTGGTGGGAGAGGAGCCAGGGGCATTGGTGATTACAAAATCAATGAGGGTGGGAGGAGAAGGGGGGTCGGTTTTAGTTGGGGCAGGAAAGGGGATGGCCAAGGGAGGGATTTGACTGGCCCTGTGCCCACTGCTTCTCTACCCCTCTGCATTCATCATTCCAGACCTTTCTGGCTCTGAGCAGACAAGTGCGGAGACTGTGCAGGCACCTGCTTTGTCTTGGCCTAGAAATCACCCCCAGGACCCTTCCTTCCAAGGGCCCACCTATGTGGACTGTTCAGAGCAAGCCAGGAATCAGGTGATGTGCTGAGCAGGGAGGACCAATGAGGGCTGGAGACGGGTGCTTTTTGCCCGGTTTACCTGCTGCCTCCTTCTGCTGGAATCCAACTCCCCATACTTGTTCCAGCTGTGTGCCCTTCCTCTGACTTCCCATAGCCCCTGCCCTCAGGCTTCCCTGGAAAATTGTCTGACACCTACCTGTTCCTCCCACCTGTGATGAAGGGGCCTCAGCGTCCCTGCTCCCTGCCACTGTACATCTTCACTGAGTAAATCAGTGGCGAGGAAGGGTGCCCATAGGAGGTGTGACCGCAGTGAGGAGTGGAGGAGTTGCGGCTCGATGGGGTCCCGAGGAGAGGGGCTGGTGGCAGGCTGTGAGTAGGGCCAGACCCCCGAGCTAGGGCCAGCCGTGTTTCCTAGGGAGTCAGGAAGGGGAAATCTCCTGCAGGCTCCAGTCAGGACACAGAGGGGTCAGACACCCCAAGGGGGGCCTTCCTCTCCTGAGAGCTGCTGCTGCTGGTGCCCCAGGGGTGCACGCCCAGAGGGAGGAGGCATCTGAGCCTCGAGGGGCAGTGGAGTGTGTTGGCTGGGGCTGAAGAGGCATGTTTAGGTGGGAGACTTCTTTGCTCCACAGTAGAGTAGGGAAGTGACATCAGGGTGGAAAGGACACCCTCTGGTCAGAGACAGGTAGCTCTGGCTTGGGGTACAGGGCTGGGGGCCCTGGGAACTGCAGCTCTTCTCGGCCCCTGCCAGCCACAGAGGGACCACAAGACACAACTGTGGTGGAAGGCTGTTGGCCCCCAAAGATGCCCCCGAACCTGTGCAGATGTTACCTTCTATAGCACCCTGGCCTCAGGGCATTCAGCTGAGGCTCTTCAGACGGGTATTATTCTGGGTCACCTGGATGGGCCTCATGCCATCCTAGGGTCCTTATCAGAGGAAGCGGAAGGGCCAGCGTCAGCGAGCACAATGCCAACGGAAGCAGGGATTGGAGGAGCTGAGGAGTGCTCCGGGGTTTACCCCCCAGGGACATGTCCCCTGGCACTTCGGGGGGAGCCGGCCCTGCCAACACTGCATTCCAACCCTTTCAGTCTCCTTTGGGATCTCTGACTTCCAGAACTGCAAGGGAATAAGTCCGTGTTGCTTTCAACCACTGAATGTGTGGAAACGTGTTACCGCGGCAACAGGAAACTAGTGCCGCACGGAGATCAGGAGAGCCCCCGGGCTGTGAGGGCTCCCTCCGCCTGGGCACCCACATCTCACGCCACCCCAGACATCCGGGGCCCTCTGCGGCGTCTCCATCCCTCTCCCCACTGCAGGGTTCCCCTTGCCTGGATCATCGCTCCGTTACTCCTTCTCCATCTTTAGTCGTCGGCCTACATGTCACTTCCATCTAAATGACATGCCCATTATTCTGTCAGGGCACCCTATTTATACACACACACACACATGTGTGCATGCACATGCACACACACACGCACGTGCACACACACGCATGTGTGTTTGATCTCATGGTTCGTTGCCCACGTCCTGTCACTAGCAGGCAAGTCCATTGATGGGGGGCATCTTTGTCTTATTCCTCTCTGCTGTATGTTTCTGTCCAGCCCTACTGGCAGCTGACCTCACCGGCTACTAACTCTTTCCTCTCTCTGGCACGGAACCGCCATCCCCTACACAGTGCCTTGTGCACAGAGGTTTCCTAGTGTGTGTTGCTGACTGGGTGGGTAGAGGGAAGGAAGGACATCTGGATCCATGAGTGGATGGTGGGTGGGTGGAGGGCTGGGTAGCAGGGTGGATGGATGGGAGCTCTGGGGAAATGTCTCAAGGACTGTCAGTGACAGTGAATGTGGATGTGGGGCTTGACATGCTCTCTCAGGGAAGTGTGCTTCTATGGTCCTAACAGATTCAAAACTTGGGCATTTTCTAGGTGTCAGCACCTCTTAAACCAACCAGCCATGTAGCCATGATTATCCCCCTTTAAAAAGGAGAAAACTGAGTTGTAGCAAGATGGGAAATCAGGCCGAAAGGAAGCTACTGTGCTAGGCCCCTGGCCTGCGGGTGGTCAGAGAGCTGGACACGTGGGAAGCGGATTTTCAACATCCCAGGCAGGACGAGGAGTGCTTTGGGCCAGGAGAAGGTGGGGGGTTCCCAAGGGCTTTTATAATCACACCAGGAGGGCTCTGTCTGTTGGTAGGGCCCTCTCAGCCTGCGCATGAGCCTTCCTTCAGAGAACCGCCCCTCCTGTTGTAATTGGTTGATCCCCAATCCTCATTTGGAAGCCTTCCTGGACAGAGGCTGATGAAGCCACTCCATGGCCCCTTTCCTGCACCTTGGTCACATGGCCATGGGGTTTTATGGCTTGCTGGGCCATCAAACTCCCTTGGTGCAGCACACCTTTTATTGACTTCCAATTGCCTCTTGTCATCAGAGGTTGAGGGGATCATAAAATGCTGGGCCTTATTAGTTTTCCCACAGTGGGAGCTGTTCAGAGGGAAGCTGGAAGCAAGGTGGTAGAAAGCTGCCTCCCCCCTTCCCAAGACTCAAGGACATCTTCTGAAGTAGAGTGGGAGAGAGCTGGGTCTGTTCTCATCTCTCTGGCTCAATTGCTTGGTGAGGACAGGAGGTCAGCTCTTCTAGTAATCTGTTAAAAATGTTCCTCTACGAGACCCCTGCACTGAGGAGTCTAAAATATTGTCCCCCAACACTCTGTGTGTGTGTGTGTGTGTGTGTGTGTGTGTGTGTGTGTGTGTGTTTTCATGGACTTTCTCCATCCACTGGAAATGGGTTCCAGGAGGCCAGACACTGACTGTTTGGAGCATTGCTGTATCCTTGGCACCTAGAGTGAGGCCCGGCTCAGATTTGTAGAATAACTGGTAGCTTGAGCAAGGAGAGGACCTGCCCCCTGCCTCTGCCTCCCTCTCAGCTCTCCTGGCCCTCTGCCCACAAGGCCAAGCTCTAGCCAGCAGGCCCCCAGCATCCCACACTGTTTCCTGTCTCCCTGGTCCTGCTCCTATGCTATCACCTGTGCCTGGCCAACCTCTAGCACTCTCCGCACGCCCGGCCCTGATGCCTAGGCATGGCAGTCCATCCTTGCAGACTCAATGCAGGTGTCCCCCACCCAACCCTAGAAACCCTTCCCAAGACCCCTGTCTCAATAGACTCCTTCCCCTCCTGTTTCTCCTGTCCCTAATGGATGGCTCCATGTAGCCAGCACTCTCCTCTAGACCGTGTATTCCTTAAGGAAAGGCCTTTTGTCTTATTTATTTTTGTAACATAGGAAGTGCTCAGAGTTTCTTGAATGAGAGATGTGATAAAAGTCTGGAGATGGGATGCCCTACCAAGAAATTTATGATCTATGAAGGGCCAAGGCACCCCCAGAAACCATGGAGGCAGAATAATGGGGAGCAGACACACTAGTGCTCATAAATGTGTCGTGAAGACAGGGGCTGAGTGGGACATGGAAGGTGGAAGGATGGAATGAGGAATGAGCAGGTGAACAGAAGGGTGGATGGTTGAGTGGTGATGGGGGACATCCCACCAGGGACTCTTTGAAGCAGGAGGAAGTTTTGGTGGGATTCACAGGAAGAGTGAGGCAAGACTTACACGAGGAAAGTGGGCAATGCAGCTAACTCACCATTTCCCCCTTGAGCAACAGTGTCGACTTTGACTTTGCTTCCTGACTGCTTTCTGTGCTGGGTTGGTACCTCAGTTTCCCTGACTTGCAGAGCAGGAGCTCTCAGACCTGGTCCCTGCCCGGTGAGTTTGCTGTGGATGAAGCAGGGAGTATGGCTGGTGCCGTGATGCCTGATGAAATGTACAGAGCAGGTGTTTGGAGGTTGTCTTTGCAGTACAGCGATGACCCAACAGACACGCTGGTTGGGGCCGAACTGGGAAGGCTCACTCGTGCTCAGAGGCTTCTGTAGGCCTGTCCTCAGCAAGGCTGCTGGGCCAGAGCATCTGAGCAGAGCACCTCCCCGCTGCTCTCTGTTCCCTCCCCCTCTCCCCCATGGCCCAGCCAGGGTGGGAATGAACAGGACCCCGAGGGGCAGACACAGTTCCTTTGGCCATGGTCTAGACCTTGCTGGTCCCTGCCCCTTCATGCTCCATGGAGAAGGAACATTGCTCTAAAAGGAATTTAGGGCCTCTTTGACCACATAGAGCATTCCATCTCATCTGCAAGACCTTCCCTAAGGCCGTTTCTTGGACTCCTAAGGTGCAAAATCAGAACCTGATCACATGCTCTACTGCTCGTGGTCGTGGCTTATTAGCTTTGGGAAATCCTTGTCTCCTGTTCACATGGCAGAGCTTTATAGCTAACCACCCTGGCTGCAAAGTGTTACTTGTCCTTCCAGAGCTTGATCTTAGGGATCTAGGGAGAGACCGCAATCGGGTATGCCCCCGGAACCCATGTACCATGTTGTCCATCTGTGGACTTCTGTGCATGTGTGTGGTAGCCCATAGCTTTGTCCAATACTCAGAGGCTTTCAGTGGGTCAAACCAACAACAGAGACCCTCAGAAACATGCTCTCAAGCCTAACAGAGCACCTACCATGTAGGCGGGCCTGCAACTGACCAGGAGCTCACGACTCAGTGGGGGCTGTGCCCAGTAAAGGTACAGAACCACATACAAGGTCATGGATGAGAGTAGCGGCTGTGGGGCCTGGGGAGCTGGGGAAGGCCTGAAGCATGGCCAGCACATCAGCTGTCTGGAGGCACTTCTACCAGGTGGGGTTGTGAGCCAAGGCAAGGAGGAGAAGACGTGTGAGCCATGAGGCTATAAAGGACTGGTCGGCTAGAGCAAGATTAAAGTAGAATTCATTTCCACTGCTGGTCCGTGAGGAGCTGCACGAGGCATTAAGCTTTTCCCTAAACCTCCTGTCCCTGATCACTTATGAGGAGGCCCCACCAGACACACTGTTTAAACTAGGCTGCTGGGGAGCGGAGCACATGCCTGGACCATTCATTGTCTTCACTTGTTTAACTGGCCTGCAAGTTCCCCCATGACCTTCTTCTCTTCCCACAGCCTCGCTCCTTGCTGTCCCAGAGCATTAAAAGGATTTCAGAATGCCGAATGATTATTGATACATTAATGAGTCTGACCGATGGCCATTAGCCTGCAGACTACTTGGATATTTTTAAATGACTAAAATCAAATCTTGCAACATCCATTATGCCCTGGATGGTATATTGCTGCTGGGGCCCCAAAATGTATGAGCGCAACTGAGCCTGCATTATCAAACATTTAAGCCCTTAAAAATTGCCCAACCTCTCAAATCTCCTCTTAGGACCCTGCTCTGGCATGGCCCGGCCAGACGCTAATCTCCCCATTAAGACCTCTCCACCTATTCCCTGCTCGGGCCGGGGTCTGCTTTAGACTGGAGCAGCAGCTTTCAGGCGCATTAAAGGATCAGGCTGAAGCAAAGATGATCTTCTTCTAAGTTCATGGGGAGGCGGTAAGTGGGCAAACCAGCCAATCACTTTTGTAGACAGAGCGCTATGAAAAACAATTCCGAAATGTATCCATGTTACTGAGGGTGGAGGGGGGGTCGTCCTGCCAAGCTGGTGACACCTGGGTCAGGGCGGGAGCAAGGTTTGACCTCAGGACCCCCAGTGCCCGTATCTCTTTGTCCACCTTGTAGCGGGAGCTGCTCCAGACTGTCTGCCTTGGCCCCCAGGACATGTGTGTCGCTGTTTGGAAGTATGGGCGCGCTGGCTTCTACAGATGGAGGCGTGGGTCCATTCTCTTCTCGCTTGGCTTCCCCTGGCAGGTGTATCCTGATCTTCCCTCCCTGCGGTCCGTTTACAGAGGCAGGTCCAGCCCGGCGTGGGGGAGGCCCACTGCCCTACCAGGGACGAGAGGACCCGTGTCTAATTCCGGAGTAAAGTATGCAGGAGCTGGTGGCTCAAGTCAGATTTCCAAGCCAGCTTTACCAAGGACTCAGTTATTTTGGATTCCCTCTGGCTGGCTCTTGTGTCTTATTTCTCAGTTGGTGCAGAAATAGGGTAGAAGAGGAGGGTGTTTCTTATCGACACTGGGATCTGGCTCTTTCTGGGGTCTAACACCCTGTAGTTCCCCCACTGAATGACCTCTGCTGTCTTCCTTTCTTGAGCACTTCCCGGTGTGACGATCTTCTTATACCTGGAAAACCCATCGTCCCTGTCCCTGGACCTAAGCTCAGAGCAAAGCTGATAAAGTGGTTCCAGGTTGTACCCTGTTTGAGGCAGGGCAGGCAGAAGAGAGGGGTGAAGGGCGCTGTCCCTGCTCATGTGCGGCCCACAGTCTAGCTGGGCGACAGGCTGCTGCGGCCCAGACAGTAACTTGTGCTGGCCCTGCATCTGCACTGACCACCCTCACCTGCCCCCTCCGGCACGTGATGCTCCGGGCCCTGGGGCACGGGGTGCTGGCGCGGGAGTGGGCTCTGTTCTGGATGAGTCCCCGCGGCTCCAGCTCCAACCTGCTGTGCTGCTGTGGGCAAGAGCATGAATATTTACTTAGCTGAGCCTCGTTTCTCCATCCTCTTAGGGTTCCAGGGTTCACACTAGCACCCGGCACAGTAAACACAAATGTCTGTCCTTCCCTTCCCTTCCCTGTGCTGGCTGAGTGACCTTGAAGAGCCACAGAGCCACTCCCGTTCCCGCTTCCATTTTCCCTTCCTCTCCTGTCCGCCTCCATGCTCGTGAAGTTCTGTATACAAGTCTTGAGGCACCTCCCTTCACCTGTCGACTTTCCCGTGCTTTGGGGTCACTGTAGGGAGAGGAGGATGCAGTCTTCTCTGTCCCCTCTTCTCGGCTTCCTCTTCCCTCCGTGACACAGGGCCACTGGCAGAGCAGGGAGAGCTGCAGAGGAAGACAGAAGCGAGCAGGAGTTCGCAGTCCGTCGGTGTGCCGGCCTCTTCTACAGACGAGGCTGCGTTTGGATACTTGGAGGAAATAGGGTCAATTCGCCCAGGCACCAGTCTGCCTGTTAGAAGTGATGGAAGGCTGATTTCCCTCTTCTTGGGGTCCTGTCCTCCTGTGGTTTTGAGGGCTCTGGACAGAGGGAGGCTGGGAGGCTTGGAGTGTAGCTTAGCCCAGTGTGCTTCCCATGGTACAGCCTATTTGGCCCATGCCAAGCCTCTCTGGTCCGCTCCCATCTAGGCAGCATCTCTGAGGCCAGGGGTGGGGGCCAGAGAAGGCAAGTCTGTGCTTGGTGGTCGATAGCCCCCGTGTGACTTGGGGTGTAGAGTTTCTGGGGGTAGGAGCATGCTCGCTGTCCCAGCGTCCTGCCACGCTCTCCTTCGTCATTTTTCATTGCTCAGGCCTCTAGCTGGAGTTAAGCTGGGGCTCGTACTACCCACCACCTAGCAGTGTGACATCTGTGAATGGATTTCTAATTACACATATAAATCAGCATGATTGGAAATTCTTGAAATTTTATTGGGAAGGAAATTTATAGTGATTAAAACCAATTAATTTGGGTCTCCTATTCATCCAGGCGGCGGGACTGGGGCTGCCATGCTGCTGTGCCTCCTGAAAGCCATGGGGTGGGGATGGGCTCAATCTGGGGCCACTGGGGGCGTGTGCTCATTTTCCAGGTTACAAATGCTCATCCCATGTTTTAAATTACACCCCTGCCCCTGGCCACGTATCTTGTTTTGTGTCTAAAAATAGAGTTCTAGGCTTTCACTAAAGATTCAGAAACACTAAAAGGAATCTTTTTAATCAAAATAAAGAACCCTTTTTAATTACTCAGCCTCTCTCACAGTTGGAGGTAATAATTGTCGTGTGCTCTTAAGTAGGGCTGTTATTAGATTTCCCTGGGGCTCCTCTATTTTCTAGAAGTTAGCAATGCTGGCTATGCAATGCCAGAGAAGGAGTCAACTTCTGTCTCTTTAAGTCTTTAACGTCAAGACCCCCTTTACAATGTCAAGAGCAGGTTGGGGAGCTCCCCTGGTCACAGGGAAAGAGATGGGAGAAGAGTGAGCTGGGGCAGATTCCAGATCTGCCCTGGAAAGGGGTTTCCTACATGGCAGGCAGGATCAAGGGCAAATCCCTCCATGGCCAGCCTCTTCTTCCCCATCTAACATCTTCTCCCCAAGATCCCAGCTAAGACCTCCTGCTCCATCCAGACCAGGAGTTTTCTTGGGGTGCATTGCTTGTAACTCATGCCCAGCTCTGGGCTGGTGAGAGCTAGTCTAAATTAGCATCCCTGGGGCAGCTGCAAGAAAGGACCACAAACTGGGAGCTTAATGTAATAGAAATTTCTCATCTCCCCATTCTAGAAGCTAGATGTCAGAAATCAAGTGAGTGTCAGTGAGGCCATGCTCCCCCTGAAACCTGTAAAGGAGAATCCTTTCTTGCATCTTTTGGTTTTTGGTGTTTTCTGGCAGTCCCTGGCTTGTAGACGGGGCACTCCTTTCTCTGCCTCCTTGGTCACGTGTCCTTCTTGTATGTCTCTGTCTTGTCCTCTTCTTGTAAGGAAATCAGTCACGTTGGATGGGAGCCCATCCTAATGACCTCATCTTAACTTTATTATATCTACTAAAACTCTATTTCCAAATAAGGTCGCATTCACAGGGACCACGGGTTAGGACTTCAACATGTATTTTGAGGTCTATAAGTCAATCCACAGCAAGGTCCTTGGTGATGGATATTGGAAGTCACAGGACTATTTTTGGTCCTAATGTTAGTGATCCTTAAAACTTTAAACATCTCTTTTTTGTTCGTTTGATGTTCATCAATGTCTTCGAATTTGCACGGTATGAGAGGGGGACAGTAGGCCTCTAGTCTTCCCTCCAGGTCTCTCTCCCTCTGACATCTTTCTCTTGCATCATGTGGCCCATTGTGACCAAACCCCATTTCTTTTCTTCATAAACTGCATTTTCCTGCCTCCCCCTTCAGTTGGTTGAGGCATTGCCGTTGAGTCTGGCCGATGGAGGGAAGAAAGAGATATGTGTGCTGCTTCCAGGCCTGGCCCTCTAAAACATCCTGATTCATCCTTACACACTCTCTTCTCTAGTCCGCAGGACATATATGGGCAGTGCGGGGGCAGCCCAGAAAAAAGATGGTCTTTCTCGTGTCCCCCTCTTGGGGCCTTTAAATCCCCCTTTCCTCAGTCCCAACCCCCTTGATCCTGTTGCCCTGTAACTGGGGTACATTTATTCACCCTGAAGTTGTGGGCACTAATCGTCTCACTCCTGGAGGCCTATGCAAGGAAAGTGTAAGGCGTCATAGAAATGAGCTGAAGAGAGGAAAAATTTCAGGCGTCAGTGAGGGACATAATGGAGATGTAGGCAGCTCCCTAACCCAGGCTTTCTCCTTTGTCAGGGGGCAAGACCAGGTCTCCTTGCAGATTTGAACCCATTCTTGACTTTTCCCTGAGTAGTTGATACCTTTACTACTTCCACATCCTCCTTCAATTAATAAAACCTCTTTCATCATACTTTCCTTGGCTTTGGTCATGTGGGCACTTGACTGGGAAGGATCCAGGACAGCGTGGTCTGTGTCTGTCATAGCACCAGGAGGGAGAGACTTCACATTTACTGAAGGCCTAGCATGCATCAGGCTTTGTGCTAGGGGCTTTATGTATATCCCTTAAACCTCCTAAAATCCTTAGTAGGTAGATATTGCCCCATTTTCCAGATGAGCAAACTGAGGTACAGAGAAGTGAATTAACTTAACCCAAATCAGAAAGTACCACAATTTAGTCTCATTCTATTAACTTCCCACATGGTGCTCTTTCTGAAAAATACCGTACACATAGTAGGTTCTCAGAATATTTTTATTGAACTAAATCCAACCAAGCACTTCACAAGCCCTTTGAAAGAGGTTTTGAAGCTGGATGAGGCCCAAGATAGCTGGCAGAGACTCATCCCTCAATCCTTGTTCCCTGGCATTCACGTTCTTTTAAATCAGGCTTGTGATCGCTCTGGGCCCTGCCCTAAGGCAGTGCATTTCACAAAACAAACACAGGTTCCGTTTCACAAGCAAGTAAACATTTTCCCTAAGCGAGGAGCACCCAGACAGCTAATAATTACCCCACGTGACACTTTGAAAAGCTGACTATGCATATTTATGGAAAATGATTATTATCACAATATTAGGAGCTCATTAATCCACAAGAGCACATGTGAGATCATTCCAAAGTCAGTGTAACATTTGTGAGCAGTAAATACCCATCTGCTTTGAAAGCTGGTGTGGCAAGGGCTTGAGCATTCCACAGGTGGGGCAGCCCTCTGGGTGAGGAAATGCACTCTCCTGTTCGGGGTGCTCCCCAAACACGGCACCCCACACAGGCATGCACACACACACAGGTTTCCTAGCAGGATCAAAGAAAACTGAAGGGTCTTACTGTCTCCCACATATCTGCATCACCCGAGGCTGAAGTTCCCACCCGTAAATGACTTTTCAGGTTCAGGGTCAAAGCCCAGATGGTGCTCTTAGAATGTAAGCAAACACTGGGATCTACTGACATGCATCAGTTTTGTAGGAGTTTGGTCTCGAAGCATCACCTTGCAGAATGAGGGTCCTGAGGGATCCAACTAGATTGAGATGGTCCAAGCCAGAGGCCCAGCTGGGCGGCTGGATTTTGCAGAGGTCATGTATCAGGGCATCGTGAGCACACAGGGAGGAGAGAGAATGGATGAGCTCTGCCTTGGAAGTCTGAAGTCCTGGGCTCTTCAGCCACCTTGTTACGAAGCCTTGGACAGTTGTCTAATTACTGTGGATCTAGCTTTCTCATCTGCAGAAACGAAGCATGGGGTTGGAATGATCACGAAACATTTTTTTTCTGCTTTGATCTTGTCTCCACAGAATTAAAGGGAGGACAAAGAGATGGCGCTGGAGATAAGTCAGGGGTGTAGCTTCAAAAGCCCCCAGTACTTGTCAGTGGTGCAAAGGAGAGCATGCCTCCTTGTAAATGCACGGCCTCCCGTGTGAATCATGAGACCGCCAGCGTCCCTCATCAGTCTGTCTTGTTTCCATTCTCTTCAGAACCCAGCTTCTGCAGAAAGCAGTCCCACTTCCCACTCACTCTTCATTTTACCACCCCTTCACTGGAACTGCTCTGCCCAAGAATGCAGGGACCTCTTTGTGGACAAATCCCGCGGGCCCCCTGTGGTACTTCTCAGCCCCCAGGCAGCATCTGGTCCTGCTGATCTCGCCCCCTTCCAGCAACCATGTCTTCCCTTGGCATCCATGACTATTTCCCCTTGGTTTCCTATTGCCTAGGCCTTTCCTCTTGGGCTCCCCTTCCTGTGCTCGCTGCATAGGCATTGGTCCTCACCATGCTTCTGAGTCAGCCCTTCTTCCTGTCCCCCACATTCCCTGCACATCTTTGGCTTTAGCTGCCTTTTATATCCTGGTGACTTCCAAACCTGTATCTTCAGCTCAGGGCACTCCCTTGAGCTCCAGACCCATTTCCATAACCAATTTCTGAATCTTTCTCCATGCAGGCTGCTTGAGGCTCTCAAACTCCACATTACCTGGACAGAACTCACTCCTCTTCCCCTGTACGACCCTACCCCTGGAAGCCTCCACATTGCAGTCTCTGTGCTGAGTTCGGCTTCTAGGAGTCGCTACTGTGTGTCCGGCTGCCCCTCCGTCCTCCAGCAGCCACCCCGTCTCCCTTGCTCACGGCAATGGCTCTCACGGTTGGTGCTGCTGTCGTCTCACCCTACACCTCTCCCCGCAGGGTCACGAGAGTGTGGCTTGTTCCAGGGTTCCCCTTTAGTCACGAATCTGAGAACTAAGTCGCTCCTTGCCAAAAATCTTTCCTGATAGATTCCTGTTTCGGTTTTTTGGCTTGGCTACCCAGCAACGATGCATCGTTCTCTGGCAACACATCTCCGATTTGCCTTTAAGGAGCTTCCCTTCCACCCCCACCTCCATCTGGGGGAGGGGATGCAACAAACATCCTCCTCCACAGATCGTCCCATGTCACTCTCCAGGTCACAGTGGTCATCGGGGATGGGCCGCTGCTCAAGCCAGGCCAGGCCCACTCAAGGCATTTGCTCAAATCACCTGAAAAATCACCTGAGAGAGGACTGGCCCGAGGATGTGAGGTGCGCGCACCTGTGGCCTCACATGTGGAGCCCAAGGCGGAAGCGAGCTCCTGGAGAAGAGCCGAGTGTTGCTGAGAGAGGCCCAGGCCAGGTCTCCAGGGCTCTTCTGAGCCCAGCGAAGAGCCCAGCCCTTTCTGCCTCTAGATAGAGCTGTCCAACCGCCACAGTGTCACCTGCTGGTGCCGGGGACCCTTTTTGCTGAAGCCAGCGCAGCTGCGATTTCTCCCATTTGCTACTGTTATGCATTCAATGATCCTCCTTTGCCTTTGGAAGAAAAGTCCAGATCCCTGAGCAGGCTTACAGGGCCCTCCGCCGCCCGGCTTCGTTTCCTTTCCAGCCTCCTCTCTCAGTCGCCTTGCCCCTGATGGCAGGACTTCTTCCCGCTCCCCGGACACCCTTCAACACTTTCTTGTAATTCCTTTTAACTGTCCACCTCCTCTGGGAGATCGCAATACCGTAGGGATAAGGCTGTTTATTTTATTCATTGTTGTAGCTCTAGCTCGGGACGGGAATGCAGTTGAAGCTTAATAAATATTTGTAGAATCTCTCAGGGAATGTGGGTTCACAGGGTAAGGGTACAAAATACTGCTTGGAAGAGTCTTTTGTTCTTGGACTAAACCTCATTTTATTCATTTGTTCAATATGTATTCAACATCTATTCTATGTCAGAAGTGGACAAAAATAAAAAATAGTTTTTCAGATGTCAATTTGTAGTCGAGTGGGGAAAAAGATACAGAAGCAATTATATGATATAGTTTGGGGCTATAATTGAGCTGTTTACAATATACGATGAGAGCATGGGGAAAAGTTCTCCTAAACTTTCCTGGGGATGTCAAGGCTGTTAGGAAGATGTCACAGAGGAGGTAACACAGAGATTTCGTACCAGTGACAATACAGGAAAGCACAGGGGGGCAATCTGGAAGCAGAAGGGGAGGGGAGAAACTGAGGGCAAGAGCCTTTATTGTGATTTCTGGGGGGGGATGGGCAAGGCAGGGGAGACAGACTTAGGATGGGCTGTTCATTACTGACGTTAGCAGGCTCTGGGGTATGGAGGCTGTCCCTAGTTGCCTAGTATACCTACTGGCCTGCAGGGATGGGGGTGTAGTCCCTGGGTGGGCCAGTGTATATTTGAAAGGCTGCTCGCAAGTGAATTGTTTACCATCTCTAGGGAGGGGCAGTCTCTCCAGGCTCAGCAAATCCCCAGAGGTCATCACCTCAGAAATGCTGAAGACAAAAGACAGGGTTAACAGCTCTCCTGAACACAGCTGGATGGACCGGCCTTGGAGGGAAGAGGGCCCCCTCTTCTGTAAAGGTGGGTCTTAGGTAAGGCTGGATATGGGGGCAGGAACGTGTGTGCACTCACGGGTCCATTATGCTGGTAAACTGGAGAAGTTCCATGCTTTCTTCTCTTTTACTTTGCTTGGGACCATGTGACCTTATATTCCACCTAAAAACTTGGGTCACATGGTCCAACGGCACAAGCGAACTAAGGAGGTTTCTGGAGAACATCGGCTCTCCAGGAAGGCTAAATGTGGTTGACTAAGGAACTAAGGCCCAGCAATGGCCAGACTTCTATTCTTGCTCTGATTTTGAAACTTCTCAGATGACCTTCATCAAGTCACGTCCCCTCTCTGGAGTTCCCATGCAAGGTGTGCCATGGTCCCAGAGGGAGATGGTCTCAGAGTGAAGTGGGGCTGGAGCTGAAGGAGGACGGGAGCATTGACAGAGGCATGTGTTGTAGGCCCTTGTCATCAAGGGCAGCTGCCTACAGCAGTCTGTGCTCTCAGGGTCCCCCGTATAGAAAAAACCTTCCTTAATTCAAGTGACAGATTGGAGCTTTTTTAAATCAGTGTCAGATAATCAGTGTCTCAACTAAGCTCTCAGAGGCAGAAAAACCTCAAAACGGAAGTGTTAGGAGCCACTGACCATGGGAAATCAACTAAAGCAAAAATAAACATCTTGGGTATTTTGAAGGGTCCAAGAAGCCTCCATTTTTCAGCTCTGGGTTGCAAGTGACACTGCGAACACACATACCCGGTAACGACTTTTTCATAATTTAACAAGCGTGTGTCTTTGGAAGGCCGGCTGGGTACCAGATATTGTGTGTGGAGGTTTACATTTAAATTAGGTGTAACCTCAGAATTCAAGCACAAATATTTTCAAACTCAGAATGGATTGAAGATTTACCTGGGGATTGTAGAGTTATCGTCTTCCTTTCAATGGTGTTTCCTTGGCTCCATCTCTGGGGTCGGATTCTGAAAGTCTGGAATGGGACCAGTAATCTGTATTTCTAACAGGCATCCCAGGTGATTTCTAATATAGAGGTCCAAGATGGCGCACTGGGAAAGTCGGCTAAGAAGTCACCATCATTAGTCAAAGTCTATCTCAAGACAAATTTGTCTAATCAAGAAATGGGGGTGAACGGTGGAGGAACTGATAGAACTGTCCTTTATCACCACAATCCCACAGCTAGCAAGTGGTGGAGCTAGGAGGCCGATCCTGCAGGGCTGAATTTGGCTCCTCACGGAGCATGACCGGTCTAGGATGGGATTCGATGTTTATAATGAACTCCTGACCCAATGAGAATGACAGGAGGGCCCAGTATGCTCATCTTCTGGTGAAACTTTGGAAACTCATGACTGTGGAGGTGAAGGAGAAGGTCTGGAGGTTTAAAACATTGTGTTTCCCCACAGAAAGCCGTGGCTTGCTGGAATTAAATCAGAACGTGCTCATTAAGGTAATCAGACTCAGAGAGTGAGCGAGAGAAATAGGAATCTGAGGTTGCCTCTGGTCATTTAGCCAAGGATTGACTTATCATCTTCCAAGAATTTTCCGGAGCTTAGACTTTACACCTCCACCTTCAACCCTAGAGAAGCTGCAGCTTTAATCTGGGAGGAAAAATGGATTCAGCCTTTAGTTTTTATTCTGCTGGCCACCCGATCCCAGGGCAGCCTCCTGCTCTGCTCAGCCTGATGAAGTTGAGGAGTATTCTCTGACTTCTTCTGCTAGTTTTCAAAACTATCTCCAGTCTCCTACAATTGCTAATCAAACTCTGTTTTGGAAATAGCCATTGTTTCTCTGGAAACTTCTGAAAGGTTTCCTGTTTTTTTCCTCTATGAAATTTTAGGGAAATATCCCATTTGCTCTTTGCAGATTTATTTGATTTAGCTGAAGACAGCAGAAGTCTCTGTGCTTATTAACCCCTTTCCCAAGGGCACAGCCACGTTGGTCGAATGTCCATCCCAACGACCTGGCTTAAGATGAAGGCCAATGGGGCAGGCCTGTGAAACAAGCTTCTGGAAATAGGACTCGATCTCCATGGGAGTCAAGACTGGGAGTCTTGCAGATGTTCTTCTCTGTCTTCTCATGGCCTGACACCTGCCCTCCTCAGGTTGCTCTGCAGATCGAGGGGCAAAACAAAGCTGCCCGCCTCATTTGAGGTCTCTTGAAAGTTTTGTTTGTGACTCATGAAAAGGTCTATCTTGTTTGCTCCCTGCTCTGTATCCCTCTTACTTTTGTAGGAAAGTGATTTCTTCTGCCTGCCTTGCTCCCCACATTTCTGTATCCGTCTTGGAGTAGATTATGCTCCAAGAGGAGACCCCAGGTTCTCTTTCCCTGGTGGCTCCCAGTTTCTGCTGGCACATCTGTCCCTGTTTGAAACTGGGGGAAAGGGAACCCAAAGACTTAGGGGGGTGCTCCCACAGAGCAAGAAATGATGTACTAATTATGTCAGAGGCCATTGGGAAAATCTTGGGAATGGACATGTCTTCTCCCTCAGTGAGTTTATAACGATCTGCTTAGTTTCCAGTCCAGCAGTGGTTAAGAACGCTGGTCCTGAGATCAGACCTACCCAAGTTCATGTCTGGCCCTCTGCTAGCTGTGCGCTGGGGCAAGTCGCTTAGGCGTGTCATATAGCTAGGTGGGGAGGTCGGGGAGACAGACAGATGCACGAGACTGGCTGGAGCCCAGTGAGGAGCTTGGAATGGGAGGAACAGATGCGGGGTCAGTAAATGGGTGGTGTGTGAGCCAGGGGATGTGTGGCTTGATCTCGTGAAACATGGAGAGAAGAATGAGGCCCAGTTCTGAGTCCTGGGCTATCTCAGCACTTACCAGTATGGTCACAGGGAGAGTGGAGGGAGTGAGCTCATGAGCCGGAGTGACCAGCGAGGGGGGAGGAGATCCTGGACAGAGGGAGGCCATGGAAGCCCAGAGGCCACAGTGCTTCTCAGAATGAAGTTTAACACAAGAGACAGAACAATGGCACATGAAAAAACTGGTAGATGGCAAACTGAAGCTTTTGGGGACGCTGACAAGAGTGGCTTTAGTGACATGTGCAGCACTTACCTCGTGCAGTAGATTGTGGACACAGCAGGAGGTGGGGAGGTGGTGATAGTGAGGACCAGTCAATTTGTTCCCAAGTTTGCTGGAAAGGGACGTGAACAGCTAGGGCTGTAGTTGGAGGCTGAGTGTCTGGTGCCTCCCATACTAAGGGCTAGGATATAGTAGCTCTTATCATCACCTGGCTTGCAGGCTGTCCACTGGTCCTCAGCAATGCGCCTGCATGGTGGTTTGCCTTTCAGGGAGCTCCAAAGACCACAAGGTGCTAGACACGAAAGAATGAATTTCTAGTGGTTTCTTTGAAGGATAGAGGGCCTGTTCAACTTCCTGTGGGCAGGGTTGCCGCTGGGAGGTCTGGAAGACTCCTGGAAGCTTCCTCTCTGACCGTCCAGGTCGGGTGCCAGGTGTGCAGGTCTCCCGGCTCTCCTGCTCACAATTCTCACTCAAGTCACACTTGTCAGTGCAACCTGCATGTGGCAGAAAACCAGTGCGTGTGTGTGTACGCGCGCGTATACGGTGTGTGGGTGTGTGTGTGCTTTTTTTAATGAACACAGTACATGTTACACAAACCAGATAATCTCAAAAACTCTGGCTCTTGCCATTTACATTCGCCAACTTAGTCTCTCTTCCACATCAAGGACAAAAATATCGGCTTGGGAGGACTTACTGGCTTAGGGATGGAAAACTTAACACTGGTCAGATTCTGCCCAAATCCTATCAGATTTTCTTGCTTCTCATAAACCTTTAATCGGCATCAGCTGTGTGTGTGTGCATGTGTCTCTGTGCACACTCATTTGTGTGCATTCACAAATGCATACACTCTGCTTCTGCCCTCTGAATCAACTTCAGCAGCACAGGGATATTGTAGAAGGTGCTCACACTTCCACCTGGAGCTGTGTCAGAAATAGGCTCCAGTGTTGGCCCCCCCGGGTATCTGAAAGTAAACTTACTCCCCGGCCCTGGCCAGGGATGAATGGAGGGTTGGTGGGCTCCCTGACTCTCATGAGCTGAGGCCCCAAGCTCTCCGCTCACTGCCTTTCAAGGCACAAGGCCATGGATGAGCAAAAGTCTATTTGGGCCCGATTATCCATCCCTAAAAAATCTTCTTCCTTCCTCCAGCGCCACTCTACATCTAAGCTAAGTCTGTCTGGAGTATTTTCAGTGGAGGACTCCTCCTCAGTTATCTTAGATAGGGCCAAAGTCTATTCCGCAAAATACCCATAACCAACCAACCAAAGTATCGGCAGGTGTCTGCATTTTTGCACATTATTTTACCAGTAAAATTTCACTAAACAGAGCCTTCAAATAACCAGATTGTAGTTAGCCCTTATTTATAATAACATGTCATTTCAGGAGAAATAGATCAAATCACAAACTACAAAATAAGGAGGTGCTGATCACACATACAATTAAAAATAACCCAGTGAGTTTCCTCATCAGGCTCATCAGGAACAAATACCTGTTCAACCTGATCTCCACCTCCAGCCTGGACATCGAGAAGTGACCTGGGGCTCTGGGCTCTGCATTATGGTTCTCCCGAGAAACACACACACACACACACACACACACACACACACACACACACACACACTCATAAACACATACATGGGAGTGGGGATTTTAAGGGACTGTGTCAAGCCACTGTGAGGGCTGGCAAGTCTGAAATGTACAAGGGAGGCTGGCAGGGCTTTGTCAATATTGTGGTTTTGAGTCTGAAGATAATCCTCTTCAGAATCTGAAGTTCTTCTCAGGGAACTGTCTGTTTTCTTAAGTCCTTCGACTGATTGGATGAGGCCCACCCACACAACAGGTAATCTGCTTTACTCAAAGTCTTCTGGTTTAAATATTAATCAAATTTTAAAAACACCTTCACAGTAACATCTAGGCTGGTGTTTGACCAAACAGCTGGGTGCCATCGCTTAGTCAAGTTGGCAGATCCAACGAACCATCACAGACTCCATACTTCTCAGACGGGAGAGATGTCATACTGGTGCATTTGTTGTCATTACCAATACCAAGAAGTGTACACAAACACCTTAGAAGTCCTTCACCACCAAAGACCAAAATTAAAAGATTATTTTGTTTGTTTGGTTTTTCTAGAGACAGCGAGTGAGTATGAGCCCAAGCAGTGAGAGGGCAGAGGGAGAGAGAGAATCATAAGCAGGCTCCGAGCCCAGTGCAGAGCCTGACACAGGACTCAGTCTCACAACCCTGAGATCATGACCTGAGCTGAAATCAAGAGTCAGACTCCTACCCAAATGAGCTACCCAGACACGCCAAAAGAAAAATTTTTAAATAATATAAAGAAATTACAATTAACAATCCTCCTCTACCAAAAAGTAGGGGTAGATAATCAATGAGAATGAGAATTTTTAGTGCCATGGTGCCCAAGCACTTGGATCAGGCATTCCTGTGTGGACTGACACCACTGCTGGCTGATCAACCCTAACTTCTCTCTCGCTAGCTACCTGCCATTCTGGGGTGGCCAGGGACATGGGACATAACCATGACTAAAGAGATTGTGCTTGTTGTCTTGAATGTCCAGAAAAGCCTTTGCTTTCCCTTTTCAAAGGAATAAATTGGGCACTTCTGGATCTAACAAAGGAAGATTACTCCACCCTATCTCTCCCATAAAATATGATAAAAATCCAGAGCGGAATATACAAAGCAACTATCTGAGGACTACAAAAAGGAAATAATAATAGTGAGCTGGGGGAGAGGGAATCAAAACTCAAAGAATGAACAAAAACTCTCAAAAAGTGATTCGTACCTTGGAGAAACCTCACCCCCTCTTTTTCTCCCTTAGGATCTTGGCTTAGATTCTCAGGTAGCCATAATCCCATAAATGGCACAGACAAAAAACCTCCAGGAGAAACTCTCTCATTCTGGCTAATGGACTGGGAAGGAGGCTCCTGCAGGAGAAAAAGTAGGGTGGTGGTGGTGGCTTCCATTTATTGTCCTTTCTATCATTAATCTTTTAGCCCTGCCCCGAGGCAAGCTGAGTCGCCAAGCTGTACTCCTGCACTAGTAACATCAGGAATATATGGCCTCCCAGGCACCTAAAACCCAGAGAAAAACGTGTTTCCTTGATCAGAGGAACTGGGAAAAGGGGATTCCAGGGTCTGAAGAATGTATGCAAGAGGTAATGCACATTTTCCTCTCTCTTTTCTCTTCTTATTTTACCCTAGGATAGACCTAATCATGATAAATATGTGATAGCTGAATCCCTGGCTTCCTAGCCAGAGTGCTGGAAAAAAGAGCTCTTGCTTGGGGCAACTTCATAGAGGAGGAAACTTCAGAATGAGGTCTTTTAAATCTGCATATGAAGCCTTGAGACTGTATCTGGGCTGTGGATGTATGAAACTGATTCAATGCAACAAAGCAAAGCTTTTGAGAACTGAACGACAGTGTGAACCACCACCGGTTTCATAACTGGAACCGGTTATGCACATGGTAGGTGGACCAGATAAGCGCTGTAAAGCCTTAGAAAAGAAGGCTACATTGGAACCACAGCCCTTCAGCCCTTGCATTCTGAACTTAACCTGGTTCATTGTCTATTAAAATAAGTTACCAACTAGAACAACATTCTCCAAGCCATAGTACCAGGACCCCAAATCTCATAATATAATATTCAAGATATCCAGGATACAATTACTTGACATACAGAAAAGAAGGAAAATTCTCAAGAGCACTAAAGGGAAATCATCATAAACAGGCACCAACCCTAACAGATGTGGAAGTACCAAAGACTTAAAGCAACTATTACAACCATGCTCCATGAAGTTAGGTCAAACACTGTTGAAATGGGTGAAAAGACAAAAAGTTGTCAACAAATAAAGTGAGCCTCTAAAAAAGAAACAAATAGGAATTTTGGAACTGAAAATTGCAATAATGGAAATTTAAAAATTCATTGGAGTGCTTTAGTAGAAGAATGGAGATGACAGAGGAAGCATGAACAAAATAAACTCAGAATAGTATAAGAAGAGACCAATGTCCTTATGAACAAAGATGTAAAGATCTTTAACAAAATATTAGCTAATTGAATTCAGCAACATAATAAGAGAATACTATATCCCATATAGATGGGGTTTATCCAGGGAATGCAAGGCTAATTTACCATTAGAAAATCAAAGTACTCTATAATACTAACAGACTAAAGAAAAAAGACTGCATGATCATATCAACAGATACAGAGAAAGCATTGGAGAAAATTCAATATTCTTTCATGAAACAAACTCTTCGCAAACTAGTAATAGAAGGAAATTTCTTTAACTCCAAAAGGAGGATTTACAAAAAGCCTGCAGGTAACATACTTAATGATGAAAGACTGAATGGTATTCCACTAATATCAAGAAGACGTCAGTGATGTTCATTCTTACCGGTTTTCTTCAAGATTTTACTAGAATTTCAAACCAAGGCAACGAGAGAGAGAGAGAGAGAGAGAGAGAGAGAGAGAGAGAGAGAGAACGCATATAAAATGGAAAATAAGAGAGAAAACTAGTACTATTTTCAGATAACATGCTGTCTACATAGAATATCTCAAGGAATATACAGAAGTTTCTAGAACAAATTAGTGGCATCAGCAGTGTCACAGAGTGCATGGTCAATATGCAAAAAAGTAATAATAAGCCAAACATACTTTTATATATAACAGTCAACAATTGGAAACCAGAAAAAATTTATTTAAGTACAATTTACAATGACTCCAAAAGGGGGTGCCAATCTAACAAAACACATGCAAGATATTCTAAAAATATGCTCAAAATAATGGAACTCTAACAAAAGAAATCAAAGACCTACATAATTGGAGAGATACATAAATTTATGATATCGTTTGTGATATCAGTTCTCCCCAAGTTCATATATAGATTTAACACAATTCCAGTGAAAATACAAGCCAGATTTTGGTAGATATTCTCCAACGGAATCTAAAATGTATATGGAACTGCAAAAGAAAAAACAACTTTGGAAAAAGAGCGAAGGCGAAGGACTCACAGTATCTGAATTTAAAGCATACTCTAGAGTTCTAGTGATCATGACAGTATGGTATTGGTATCATGATAGGCATCAGAGACAAATGGAACAGAGAAGAAAGCATAGAAATAAATCCACACAAATATGGCCAATTGATTTTTGACACAGGTGTACAAGTAATTCAATTGAAAATAGTCTTTTCAATAAGTGATGCTAAAACAATCAGACATCCGTATACATAGGAAAATGTTTGTGATGCAGCTAACCACCAAAAGCATGACCAATAAGTTGCTAAATTGGATTACAAACACCCCAAAGTTTTGCTCTATAAAAGACATTGTTAAAAACATGAAAATATATCAACTTTTTTTCACAAGATTTATTTATTTTAAAGAGAGAGCATGTGCAAATGAGCAGGGAGAGGGGCAGAGGGAAAGGGAGAAAGAATCCTCAAACAGATTCCCCAGCGAGCATGGAGCCTGATTCAGGGTTTGATCCCAGAATCCTGAGATTATGACCTAAGTCGACATCAAGAGTCAGCCACCTAACCAACTGAAGCACCCAGGTGCCTCTAAGAGGATGAAAATTTAAGCGACAGATTGAGCGAAAATATTTGTAAATAACTTATCAGACAGAATAAATGAAGAACACACAAAATTCAGCAATTGGAAGATATCCCGATTAGAAAGAAGCAAAAGTCTTGAACATACTCTTTACCAAAGAAGGTTTATAGATGGCAAATATGCACATGAAAACATGCCAAGCATCATTTTTCATTAAGGATATACAAATTAAAACCATAATGAGACAACCCTACACATCTGTCCAAATGACTGAAGTATAAAAACAAGAACAAAATCAAAACACTGACAAGTGGTGGTGAGGATAGAGAACATTTGGAATTCTCATGCACTACTGGTGGGAATGTGAAATGGCACAACCTCTCTGGAAAACAATTTGACAGTTCCATAAGTTAAACATAGTCTACTCATCTGGTCCCGCAATCCCACTCCTCGGTATTTGTCCCAGAGAAATGGAAACTTTGGTTTACATAGAAATCTGTTTATGAATGTTTACAGCACAGTTATTCATAAATGTCCTAAACTGGAAACAATGCAATGTCTTTTAACAGGTGTACGAATAAAACTGTGGCACCCCATACAATGGAACATAGAATGTCAAAAACAGGAAGGAAGTAGTAATATGTAACAACTTGAATGGATCTCAGCGTGAATGAGAGCTGGGTTCAAAGTGCTTGATTCCACTTATAGGATACTCTGGAAAAGGCAAACTATAGGGAAGGAGATAAATCAGTTTTGGGTTTTTTTTTAAAGATTTTATTTATTTGAGAGAGGGAGGAGAGAGCACAAGCTGGGGGAGTGGCAGAGAGAGAGGGAGAAGCAGATTCTGCTGAGCAGGGAGCCCGATGTGGGGCTCCATCCCAGGACCCTGGGATCACGACCTGAGCTGAAGGCAGGTTGACTGAGCCTCCCAGGTGCCCAAACAAATCAGTTTTTAAATGATTACTCCCACCATCCTGTTTCATTCTATTAAATTTTAAACACAAATTTGGACACTTTCTCTTTCACAATCAGTGTGTTCTCATCGCTTATGATTACTCTGCTGTTGAGACACGGGTGTGTATACATGTGGAGTCACAGATTGCACTCAGGCAAAGCAAGACGATCCAGACTGCTGTGAAGTGGTTGGGAGTTCTCTGAATTAACTTCCACACTGAGTACAATGTTCATTTAAAAAAAAATACATCATAAAATATGCCAATTTGAAACGTACGCTGTAAATAATTTTGTCATAAAAAGAAGTTTTAAAAAGTGATTCCCTGGGGTGCCTGGGTGGCTCAGTCATTAAGCCTCTGCCTTCAGCTCAGATCATGATTCCGGCATCCCAGGATCAAGCCCCACATCCGGCTCCCTGCTCGGCGAGAAGCCTGCTTCTCCCTCTCTCACTCCCCTGCTTGTGTTCCCTCTTTGGCTGTGTTTCTCTCTGTCAAATAAATAAAATCTTTAAAAAAAAAAAGTGATTCACTGCAATTGTTACATATGCTACGTAGGCTACCACTCTTGACTTCTTGTAAGATAAGTACTCCGATATTTAAGCCACATTCAATGGGTGTTTGATTACTTGCAAGTGAACTCAAGCTTGCGTTTCTTGATTTCATAGGTAGCATGACAGATCTTGGGGTAGAACAGCACAAAAATAAAACCCATTACCTGACTCGACACCATCAAAACTCCGCTTTCCTTGGGATACATCCCATAGCAGTTCCGGGTTCTCTGGTTGGAATGTGGCTGTCCGTATGTACCATTTGTTTCGCCTTTGCAGATGACAAACGTTAATTGTGGGCAAGTTGATCTCTGTGACAATTAAGGTGGAAAACAGAATTCTCATATGGCGGAATTCAGCTTGCTTCTCAGATACACTGATTTGTATCTTGCAGTGCCAGGAGCGCCCTACTGGAGCTGCTCCTAGAGAATGGGGCAGGTGCCACACTGGACTGCATGGCCCCAAGAAATGTTGGCTCTTGGTTTCCCAGAAGGAGACCAAGAGATCCTGGACACACCCTCTTCCTCCTCCCTAGGCTGTTGACTCTGTGAAAGCCAGACTGACCTCTTGTTCACTTATTCCTTCTCTCTATACTATCCCTTGGGCATCTTCTCTGTTTGGGGTACCACGCTAGTACCAAGGACAAGATGGTGAGCCAAAGCATACCCAGCCCTGACCTTCTGGAGCCCACATTCTAACGGGAAGAGAGAAAAAAAACAAGTGGTCCCAAGAATCGGTGTATAATTATTAGCCATGCTAAGGGTGGCGAAGGGAACTTAAACCGAGCCGGGAGAGGAGACAGGAGGCACGGGATTAGTCCAGGGGTTGGGCAGTGCTTACAGAGGCTGTGGGGCTCCTGATGGGATCAGGCCACTCTTGATGATCCTCTGCTCCAGAAATTACTGCCGCACCCCTATTGTGCTAGGGGCGTTTGAGTGGATTCTGCTCCTTGCAGCCAACCCAAGAGAGAAGATTAAACAATAAAAACTCTTCTGGATTCAGAGGAGTCCACATCATATGGGGGAATTCTAGACACCAGGAAAGAAGATGGTAGCTGTCTTTGACGGGAGGGGGCCTTTCACTGCTTTTCAAATATTGCCAACATTCAGGCCATTGCTCAGTAAGGAGGTGTTGTGGAACAGTGGCCCTCCGATTGACAGGAGGGCTGCCCGTGATGGTGGAGCTTTTCTTGCCGCTTCTCAGCCCGGGAGGGAATGATGGCATTAATTCCAAGCCTGCAGAAGAACAGAAAGCAGGGCTCCCAGGAGCCCAGGCACAGCCCTCTGGCTTTGCTGGGAGTTTCCCTGTGTTAAAATGCATTGGCTGTGAGTCAACATTTCCCTCGCAGTGGGGGCTCTGTGCCAGAGTTCCTCGGCCTCATTTCCTTCCCAGGACCCGGATGACTGGCAGGCAGCTGTGAATGACAAGCCCCCATAATAAGGGAGGGGGGTTGGCAGGAAGGAAAATAGCCCTGACTTGGCAACAAAGCTAATAGCCCTGGGGCCATGAGAATAGCATTTAGGCCCATCCAGGAAGTGCACCTGTGGGCACAAGTGGGCTGCTTGCAGGTGTTAGGGACAGGAGGAGAGCCAGTGGGAGCGGTCAGTGCAGTCTAGGGCTTAGAGGGTCTGGGGGGCATGAGGAAGAGAGAGACTGGCAAGCATTACCAGTGCCCTGTCTTTCAGGAAGCAGGTGGATGGCCAGGATGCCATCTGGAAGCCCCCACTGGACATGAGCTCCTAGGATTCTACTCTGACCCCTGGGCTGGAAGTTTGAAGAGCTGGGGCCTGGTTCCAGCTCTGTCCCACCCTGCCATGAGATACCAGACTGAGTTTTCTAAGCCTGTCTCCTACAGAAACGGAGGGTCAGCCCTAGGAGCTCTGAAATCCCTTCCAGCTCTGTGAGGCTGTCTTGGAGGCTCTTCCTTCCTTTTTATTTTAACCAGCGTTGACTAATCTTCTGCCAAGTCTTTATGATATCACAGAGGAGGTGAGGAACAAGACCCTTTGGTATTTGGTGGACGGGTAGCCATGGAGTGAGGCGCCTCCGTGCTCTGGGCTGGTTTATGACCATAGATTCAGAACGTCCTTCCTACCTTCTCACGTACAACTTGGGGTGGGCTTGGAGCTTGGAGCCACGCACATCTTCTCAGTCACGTGGGCAGAACTCGGCAAGCCTGGGAAACTGCAGTTGAGAAGAAAGGCTTCCACCCAACCTGGATTCTGCAACAATTTGCTAAAAGCCTGTGATATTTCTGCAGTTTCAAGAGTTTTTTGGTGACATTTTCCAAAAATTTTTTAAACTTCATTTTAATATAGTCTAAATAATCTAAAATGTTGCAAGGAGAGTAGGGAGATAATTCCCTCATACCTTGAACTCAGTTTCACTTGATGCTGACATCTTATGGAACCATGATACATTTATCAAAAGGGAGAAATTAAAACTTGTATCATGCTATTAAGTAAACTAAGGCTTTATTTGGATTTTCCTAGTTTTTCCACAGATGATCTTTCCTGGTTCTAAGATCCAAACAGGATTCTGTGATCCATGTAGTCATCCTGTCCCCTTAGTGTCCCCTTAGTGATCCGTGACAATTCCTGTCCTTTTTTTTTCCTTCTCCATAACCTTGACACGTTGGAATAGTTCTGGACACATATTTTGAAGACTGCCCCTCAATTTGGGTTTGTCTGATGTTTCCTCATGATTAGACTGGAGTTTGGAATTTGGGGGAGAGTACCAAAGAGATGAGTGCCCTTTTTTATCATCTCATTAGGGGTACATGACATCAACATGAGTTATCTTGGTGATGTCTACCTTGATCACATGGTTAAGGTAATGCCTGCCAGGCTTCTTCACTGGAAAATTATTATTTTCCCTCTTCTATTTAGAGGTGAGTATGAGTATTGTTCTGTGCTTTAAATTTGTTTAGGGTATGCTTTCCACACCCAGGTCCTGATAAAACAAATTTCTCCTGTCTTAAGGAATATGATTCTCTGAAACTTAAGGAAGTTACTGTACAAGGTGCTTTGGTAGGTCTGGGTGGGTTGAAGGAGATGCCAGCAGGCTGGATAAAGGCGGGCTTCCCCTGAGATTTCAGGAAAGACATAATGGGCTGGGGCTGCAGGAGGTGGGGAGAAGGAACGGGAGGGCAGAGGAGTGACAATGTAGAGTGAGTGTGCCTGGCTGGGCTGGAGGGGCAGACTAAGCAGGAAGCTGTAAGAATGGTAGGTTTTGATAGAAATGAAGGAAAATTTGGGGATGTCTATGAGAATACCATTCTTCCATACTTTCTCCCATCCAGCTAGTTCCATGAGGCATCCAGGTTAGGGATACAGTCTGTGGCCATGAAAGGGAGGCTGGCTGGTTGGCCTGTGTGGCTCATAGACCCATGACTGACCTCCTGGTCAGCATTATGGCACTAGATGGCCAGGAACCCCATTCAAGGGACTATTAAACTACAAAGGGTCTACTTTGGGGGATTTGTATATCTGACCAAGTTTGCCTGGGTCTAAGAATGTCAGCATGTGTCATTGATCAGGAGGTAATCTCATACCTACTGCAAGCAAGGCGCCCAGGGAGAGCAGATTGTCCAAATGTCTGCTAGGTACAGGTTCATTGGAGAGTTTTCTCGGGACTCATCCCCTCTATGGCCCAACTGTGCTCACTGGGGGCCAGCCAGGAAGCTATTGTTCCAAGGGAAAGCTCTGGGTCACTTTTGCTGCCTTCTTCAAGTCACAATGACTTTTAACAGGCAACATCTGACAGTGTGGGAGCCCCTTGCAGCCCTGGGTGAAATTATGATAACAAGAGAAAAAAGCTATTACTGCCACCATGCTTTCATTATGCAAATGATATTAAGATAGGCTGTGTGGATCGCCCCTGGCTATGCTATAATCTCCATGCAGTGATTATAATGTGTCAAACTTAGTCATTTTGATTATGACATGTTAATTACATGCCATCCTCATGTAGACATGAATATTACTCTCCGTCAGACAAAACACAAATTGGGGCTATTGTTAGTTGGTTAGTTGTGTGTATGTGTTTTAACTTTCTTTTTTATTAAATGGATTAAAAGACTTAAAAGATATGTAATATTGCAAGCTAATTAAATACCGGCCTGCTCCTCTGTGCTCCGCTGGGTGGAGGGAGGGGCTGTGGCTCACTTGGACTGCTGGGGTTGCATTTTTGTGCTCTGGGTGCCGTTGGCAAAACGGGGTTTCCTGGGAAACAAGAAGCCTGAGTTGTTGGGAACAGGGTGGGGGGGTGGGAGGGAGTGGGTAAAGGTTGATTGTGGGGGGATGTCAGGGAGCATTTGAAAACTCCAGCTCCCATACGGATTGGGAGAGAGTAGAGGACAGCAATGGGAAACCTGGTAGGGATGGCTGAGACACAGGCACCCCTACAGACCCCCAAGGCCACCTCTCCTCTCACGGATGAGGAGTTTCAGGATGCAAAGTGGTCAAGAAACTCGTCCAGGGTCTCTTGGGCCAGGGTGAGAGATTGATGGGATGCGGCACCACACTATACCTCAGTGACGTGGGGCAGCCCATTTCCCTGTGACAGTGGGAAGGGCTAATCTGGCCTTGATGGGAACCATCACATCTCCTCTAAGTGATTACATACATTCATGGGTCAGAATCACGTCAGAGCCTCCTGGCTGGGCATCCCTAATCCCCCGTATTCGGGCTTCATTCTACCTATGTTTCAGACTAGTCTTGTCTACCATAATTCCTTTACTTCATACAAATGTTTTCCACTATATTCTCCTCCAAACATATCTTGAATCTTCATTCCTTTGGGCTTATATGAAATCTGAAATATAATAGTAAGAGCTCGTATTTATTTAGTATATTTTTATTGATATCTATTCACTATGTTCCAGGCAGCATTCCAAAAAAAATTCTTTGTATAAATCCATTTAGTATCGTAAGTCTCAAGTATGTCTTAGAGCTGCCATCTGTGTGCTGGGGACTTAGAGGCACAATGGGCACCCTCACCTCAGAATGGTTCTTTTCGGGGCTGGAGGGTATATTAAATTTGAAAGTTCCCTTGGTGAGAGGGAACCTATGGAAAAAAGTAGGAATAATAATGGAATAATAAAAGTCAAAGAGTCCAACAACCAAGCCCATCTCTAAGCTCTCTCAGTGTCTTTCCATGACACTCATCCAGGTTAACATCTTGGCCCCATTTCCTTATCCTTGAACACCAGTGGGCTGGCCCAGATGGTCCCTCCAGATTCCTCCCAGCTCTGTGATCTGTAAGCCCAGGCTTGCTGTTCATAGTGGTAGAGGAACGCATGAAGGGAGAGGACATGGGTCTGATATGTCTGTCATCTCCTTTGATGCCACTGGGCTGAGGAGAGGAGGTTGCGTGAGGATTGACTGAACAAGAGTGGCAATCTGAAGAGGAAGGTTAGCATCGGGGTCAACAGCCTGAATGGGATAGGTGAGCATCAAGGTCAAATTCCAGGGCAAGAGGCTCATCTGAGACCAGAACTACCAATATCAGGGGAGGTCTTGCTCTGAACATGGTCTCAGATGTCCATCCTGGGTCCATCTATTGGCCCCTTCCCCTTCCAAGTTAACACTTTCTTACTCATCCAGGCTTTCTTGTGGGTGGGGGCACATAAAACTATCAGCCATCAGCATCAGAGTTTGAAGCTCTGGGTTTCACCAGTGGGCATTGGAGGTGAGCTCATCTCCATAAGAGCCCCGTGGAAGTCACCAGGGGTTGTACAAATGGAAGGGATTATCATTGAAATATAATTTCAACAAAGATGGCACAATGCTCTGTTCTGCCGTGATGAAATGTGTCATTAAATATAGAAATAGATCAAACACCTTCCCACTGAGATCTCTGGTACCAAGTATCTAGGTGAAAAGCTGAGTATCTGTGAGAGCTCACAAAATGTGAAGGAGGTGGGAGAAAAAAAAATCCCTCACTAGGGAGATATACTTAACTAGACTTATAAATAGCCTGATCACATCTCGTTTGATTAATTTGGGGAAAAGGAGTAAAAGTATTTTGCCAATTCATCAGATTTCATGTTTTCAAAGCAGTTGCTAACGTAAATATTAGCATCCAAAATGAACAAATTGTCTTTGGTAATTAAATGCCCTAATTTACAGGTTCTATTAGCAGAGAACAGAGATAATTTTCCCCTTAAATTAACATTTCTCCCCTTCTCCTTTCTCCTGTCTTAACTTGATATTACACATTAATGGGTGTGTTTATAGACAGGCTGGGAGGGATGCTGGTGTAGTCCTCTCATCCTCTGAGTGCATGCTCTGAGACGACTGAGTGAGTCCCTGGAGACAGAGCTCAGAGAGAGTGGAGTGAGTTAAATTCTAGAGAGTTAACTTCCACTGAATGTGGCAGGATGAACTCAACCCTAGACAATGGCTGTCTAGAGGCCAGTGGCCTTGGCCCGTGGTGTGGGGTCAGGAATTTTCTCAGTGACTGTGAGATCTGCCTTCTTCTGTTGTCTCTTCCTGGATAGGGACATTTCTCTGGGGAAACTTGCCCTGAAGAGAGGTGACCACTGACCTGGCCTCCAAGGCTGGCCCCAAATGCTAAGTCATCATCTTTGGTCTTTGTAGTACCTTCCCCTTTCTAAATTTCTTTTATCACACAAACTCCCCTACAGAGCCCAAGACTGTGCCCTATTGTTGGAGCCTATGTCTCCAATTATGCCTTCACAGGCTAGGACTAGGGTGAGGTGAGTCAGGTGCACCCAGCATGAGAAATTTAAGAAAAGGCAGGGTCAGCATTTGCAGGACCCTGAGTGAGTTTCTCCCTAAATCTGTGCCTTGGATGTTTCATTCACCTTCCCTGAGTCCTGGCCCTGACCCTTTCACACCTGCAAATGAGGTTAACAGAGGCATCAGTGCCCCCCACCACCCTCCACTGGTTATTCCATTAATATAAGCCTGGACTCGTGGACCTTACAAGTGAGAAGAACACAGAGAAACTTTGATCCAAACCATGAGCTTTGAAGATGAGGCAGCTAGGGCCCAGTGATGTTTAGAGTCCTGCTTAATTTCATACACCTGGGTGGTGGTACAGGGTAGAGTCCATACTGCGGTCTTCCACTGTTAGGAACCCCACCAGCTTCATGAAGCTGAGCCTCTGTCCTGTGAGCCAGGCATAGAGGAAGGACCACTACGTGTTGGACGCGACTGATTCTTATTCAACACTGCTCATTTCCCTCTGAAAAGCCTTCACTGTGATCATTTCTGTCACTTCCCTCTCTGTCTGCCTGTTAGCCACCCCCCATGTGAAGAGGCCATCTTCAACCCCTGCCATCTGAGAGCTCCTTTGAGCATGCCTAGATTTCTGTGATTTTACACCCAGAAGGGAGAAAAACCTAGAAATAGCACTAGGAGCTTGCTCTCTGCATTAGAAATGGTGAATCAAGGGCACCTGGATGGCTCAGTTGGTTAAGCATCTGCCTTCAGCTCAGGTCAAGATCTCAAGGATGTGGCTGGTCACTGTGGGTCATTTCTGCCCTGTCACACTCTAGGGATGATACCCTCAGACCTCCATATCAGGCGGTCTCCCTGCTCAGCAAGCAGTCTGCTTCTCCCTCTCCCTCTGCGCCCCCAGCACATTCATGTGCTCTCTCTCTCAAATAAATAAGAAAAAAAATCTTAAAAAAAGAAAAAAAATGGTGAATCATCAACATTTGGCATGTTTCCCATCTTTTTTGTAATATGCCTTTCTGAATCTCAGAGTCTTGGGAAGCTAAAAGCTACATTTCTTTTTTTTTTTTTTTTTAAAGATTTTATTTATTTGACAGAGAGAAACATAGCCAGAGAGGGAACACAAGCAGGGGGAGTGAGAGAGGGAGAAGCAGGCTTCCCACCTAGCAAGGAGCCCGATGTGGGACTCGATCCCGGGTCTCCGGGATCATGACCTGAGCCGAAGGCAGTTGCTTAACCAACTGAGCCACCGAGGCGCCCCTAAAAGCTACATTTCTAAGGCTCCCTTGAAGCTAGGGTTGTTTGAGAATTCAGTTCTTTGCACTCAGTATACTTGTGTGACATTCAGAGGCCAGGACAGTTTTCCTGAGGGTGTCACACATGCTGCAGGAGAGTGTGGTGTGGACACCTTCGGTTTCTGAGAGCAGCCATGGTCTCCTCACCTCTGGATTGCTCTAAGGAAGCTGTGCTCTGAAATTCAGTTGATCCACTGTGGGCTCCCCATTCCCACCTTCCATGGGCTGGTCAGTTTGGCATCATTCTACATGCTCAGGGAGAGCCAGGCTCCACCACCTTCTTTCAGCCCTTCCACTGATTTTGTTAATAGCAATGTCTCATGTTAAATTATTTTCTGATTCATATAAAATGGAATGCTTTCTGTTTCCTGCATGAACTCGGGCTGATCTTCTGGTGTACTTGGATAAAGCCTGCTTTCCTGTCTCAGGCTGCTTGTCCCTCAATATCCAGTCTAGAAAACATTTGTCGTTTTCGGAGGACTGCCTCCCCCATCTATGGGTATTTATTCTCCAGTCTTAACAGCTCTCACACATCAAAACCAACACATTTGACCTAAAATAGCAGCAGGAGATGGCAGTGGGGGTGGGAGTGGGATCTTCATTACAGTTGTTCCTTTAGTCTATAGTTTCTGTCCCATGTTGCCACACTCAGTTAGAATTGCTTGGAGCTGTGCATATGAAGTTGAAGGCCCAGCAGGCACCATATGCTAGGATGTGAGAGATTTGCTAGGGCCCAAGGGCTTTCCTGTCCAAAGGACTGATGTCCTAACACACCAGGCCCAAGGCTGCCAAATGTGGTAGACTCCCACAAACCTTAATGGATGGATCCTATAAACAGAGCCGATGAAAAGCCAAGATACCAGCTTTGACAAGCTTCCTAGAAAGCCCATGTCCTGGGCAGAGTTTCTAGGTTGAGGAGGGAAGTAAAGGTCTGAAGGTATCATCACCCTAGAGTGTGACAGGGCAAAAATGACCCACAGTGACCATCCAGTTGTACCTCATCACTTGTCCACATATTTGGGTTCTAATTCTGACTTGGATATATTTTCAGATTCTGAATTACTTACATATTGCTTGCTGTGGGAGACCATACCCCCCAATTTAGTGGCTTAAAATAACAAGCATTTATGGTAGCATGTAGTTCCTGAGGGTCAGGAATCCAGAAGTAGTTCATCTGGATGGTTGTAGCTCAGGCTCTGTTATGAGGTTCTCGATGTTCCCATCAGCTGGGGCTGCTGTCATCTGAAGGCTTGAGTGGGCTGGCAGATCGACTTTGAAGCTGACTCACATGGCTGTTGGCAGGAGGCTTCAGTTCTTCATCAAGTCTGCCTCTCTTGCCGGTTGGCTTTCCTTGGAGCAAATGATCTGAGAGACAGAGGAAGGAAGAGAGAGAGATTAAGAGAGGCAGAGAAAGACAGAGCAAGACATAAGCCATAGTGTTTTTCATAATCCAGTCCTGAAGAGGCCAAACCATCTCTTCTGCCACATTCTGCAGGTTACATAGGTCAATGTATGGTATGACAAAAGGGAAGAGTATATAAATTTTTGAACACCACCCTCTGAATACCAGGGGGTGGGACTGTTGGAGGTCATCTTGGACACAGACCACCATGTGTGCTTTATCCTTTTTTAATTTTTTTTTTTTTTTTTTTTTGGCCAGGGTGATGCTATCATGCACACTTTATACAAAGCAAATGCTAGTGGACAACACTTCCTACCCAGGACTCAAGTTTTCTGACCCTTAGGCCAACAGTGTGGGCTGACCAAAAGATCTAAATGTAGAATTTAGAGTTTGATGTCTAAAGAAATTAGAGATATTTCCATTTCTTAAATATGGCAATGTGAAAATATTTTAATTGCTTTGGTGATAGGAGGAAACTTTTTTTCTAAATCTGAAATAATATTTTAAGTACATGCTTGAGCCCAGGGAGTGAACTGCTTACTTCTTGCATGATCATAGAGGATGTTGGCTGTGACCCTCTCAGCCTTCCGCACTTGGGTCTTTCTCCACCGGCTGCTCAGATCAGCTCTGCCCTCTCATTTAGTTTCTCCAGGAGACAAAGCACAAGCCACCAGCCCATTAAGATAACTTTGGAACCACTTAAGATGGGCTATTTCAAAAGGTACCAAATTCCCTGATCTTATAACTGAACCATTTAACTAGATCATCCTGTAAAGAGAAAATGCGTTAAAAATACCAGTTAATTACTTTTTTTTAATTCCCAAGGCACAAATAAGTCCTAGTTAACTGTCTTTGCACATTTATATATTTAGACATCAGGGTATGACTGTACAGCAACCAGAGAGCCAGCAGGCATTAAGTAGGGGACAACTGATTCTAAGTAATGGACTGGCTTCCACAGTAACTCAGGGACACTTGCCATAGATAGGTTATACTGAAAGACCCAGGAAAGAAAACCCTTAGACAAAGGCCTTGTTAACAATTCTTTTCTGGAGGATGCACATCGCTGGACCAAGTAATATGGTGTACCTTGATAAGGAGTGTCAATGCTAAGAAATGTTAATGCCTTGATGTGCCAGATGAGGAAAATCCAAAAGCAAGGTTCCTTGTACTCCTCAGATGCGATGAGCATTACAGAAATCCTGGGGACTAAAAACTATAATAAAATACAATTTGGGGATCAGAAAAATGATTATCTGCCCCCCCGCCCGCATCTGGACTTTAGAGCTACCAATATGACAAAGGCCTTGATTGGGAGGACCTCTTAAAATCCATTCATATCACATCAAGGACATCAGATAGAACTGGTTTTTATGGACTATTCCATAATTTATTTTACTTTTGGAGGGACAGTTCATGTTTTTGAAACCCAGCTACCAAGTGGTCCCATATATTTGGAACCATGTATGTATTGGATTGATGAATGAGTAAATATTAAGACCCCGCCAAAGTAAATTTCACCCACTGATGCATAGAAATTCAAATGCTTTATCAACGGGAGAGCCTCTTAACCCCTATCTCAGAGCCCTGGTATACCTTTATTTTTTGTGTCAAGGAAGAGTGATTATTTGGTTCCTGGATAATCAATGTACCAGGATTGGTGAACTAGAAAGAAGAACTAGAAAGAACAGTTGCTTCCAGAGGTAGAGAGTGGCCCTAGTAAAACATGACAGGTAAGTCTCCCCAAAGAGAGAAAAGACAGGGAGCAGGGAAGCAGGGAAGCAGACACAGACTCAGAGATGTACATTACTTAGGGTTGTAAAGAGAGGTGCAAAACCCTAAGTAGTGTCTTAGCTTTGGGGGGATTTTGTGAGTTACAGCTCAGTATAAATTTTTTATTCTTACATTTAAAGAACATTTAAGTTTCAAACAGGTGCCAAAAATGAGGAAATTGGGCACTATATTGAGTAAAATCTAAAGTCCTGTAGCTCTACTATTCTGTAATTATTTATTAAGTGTTTCATGAAAAGTCCATACGGGCCATTCTACACTCTCTGAATCCATTTCTAGGTGCCACTAAATAAAAAGTCTAACGTGCATTCAACTTATTCTACAAAGAGGGAAGGAAAGCCTAAATAAACTGCTGTAGGAAGATTTTCTTCTAAATGGGTGTAACTAGCAAGTGTTGGTTCTCATCTGGGAGCACAGCTTAGTGGAGCGGCTCTTTCCAGGGAGGCAGGAAGTGACGCATTACCATACATGTCTCTGGAGGCGAAGAAGGAGGCAAAGGCTGAGGAATATAGTGTCTATCTTGGGATTGGGGGATAGGTATATCCCGGAAGAGTCACAGTCCCTTGAGAAGCCATGTGAGAACATCCCCAAACTACAGAGCTCATGAAGTCAAGCCCTTGGCCACAGTTTTGCTGACATCAAGAAAGTGGCAGCCCATGAGTAGGGAAACACCAATAGGGGAACCTTCCTAACATGTCACGGTGAACCCAGGACCACGACCCCCCCAGGCAACATAATTTGACCTACAGAACTTTGAATAATTATAAACCATGTGGTGATGATATTCTCTTGAAGTGTCTAGATTATTGAATGCAGTTTGGGTTTACGATAAGATTTGTTTATGCCCTCCTGGCTCCTCAACAATTCCAGACTTTTCCCGGAGTTCTAAGGTTTCTAAATTGGAAGAGACTTCAATGAACCTATTTCTTCAAAAATGGTTTGGGGTCCCTAGGTGTGCAACTTGTTCAGAGTATCTCCGTGGCCACATATGGATGCAGCACCATTGCCGTCTGCCTGTTGGATGGGACTGCAAGCCGCACGGAGGGATGAGACCGGGGTGGTGACAGATAGACCTGTGTCATGGCCAATGGCAACCTTAACACAAAACATAAAGGAAAACACCCCAAAAAACTGAACTGTGCTTTGTTTTCTTCATTTCACAGCAAATGGAGAGTGTCTGTATGGGAGGACCGATGAATTATTAGAGGATGATACAGCCTATGTAAAGTATTGAGAAATAGCTCCTTTTTTTGTAGCTTAGGGCAGGAGGATTGGTGAGGTTCAGGAATGTTTCCTAGTCATATGGGAAGGAAGAGGCAGAGCCCGACTTGAGCCTTCCTCCCCTCTCCTGGGTCCTGTTGATCCCTGCTATGGTCTACACAGAGCAGGTGAGAGGATCCTCATTTCCTCAGTGGGCCTAGACATTAATGACTTGCCCAGGAATGTATATGTGATGGTTCCTTCATCTTCTAAAGAACAATTTTCCAGTTTTGAAGATGAAATCAAGAGCTGGTTCTTTCTTTCCAGCTAAGTACGACCTTAATAGAGAAGACTAACACACCAGATGAGAATAAAAGCAAATTTTGTTGCTTTTTCCTCAAAGCCCAGACTCTTTGAGAGGAAGGAGAGGGAATGTTTGGGTGGAATTTCCACGATGGACACTGGAGCCAGATGACCCCTCATAACCTACATATCTTTACAAGTAAAGTAAGTGTTAATCTAACTTCTGTGTGCTTTAATTTTCTCATCTGGAAAATAGGGCCAACAATAAAAGCTATTCCATAAAGGTATTGAGAGGGTTAAATGAGTTAATACATGTAAATGGCTTTCATACAGTGTAAGTGTTAACCATCAAGCTGTCACTTAGCCAAGAGGAGAGCTAAGAGTTATAGCTTTCAGTTTTCTGTGCACGACAGGGTCAACTTTTCACTCCTCGGTATCAGGTAGAAAAGGAAGTGTAGATTGATCTCAAACTAAATGCCCATGGCCTAAAATCTCTCAATACAAGTGACAGAAAGTCAAGACATAAGCTGAATCAGCAACCTTCCATTAGCCACTCGAATTCAAATTCAGATTCAAGACAATTGACTTGAATTTGGTCAATGAATTGAGCTTTTGGTAACATGAGGCTTTGGCCCCAGAGTTGTGTCCTGTTAAAAGTGGTGCATTCCTGCACTGGACTGGTTTTATAGGCTACACTGGTCTACACTTGAGATGAGTTTCAGATGAAGGGAGATGGATATTAGAGCCACATCTGGTTTATTATAGACACAAAGCCTCCCCTCTGAGATCTAAAGCAGGTCCCAGAGTTCAGGGCTGATATTCGAAGTCCATTCAGATTCCTATTTCCCCATCAGTTTTTACTCCCCTGTAAATCATTGTGACTATCAAATCTATACTTAGTTCAGGTTAGCAAACATTTGCTGAGAGCCGCTTTTTATTAGACACATTGCTGTGAGACTCAGTGATCAGATGAAGGAGAGGCGCTTCCTGCCCTCCAGGAGCTCATAGCTTGTTCAGGATTCTACCTGCCCAGGTAGGGGTGCGAACCCAGAGGCGGGGCACTAACCTGCCAGAGGGGATAGTGCCTTCCTAGCCTCCACCTCTCTCATTTCCCCTCCATCTATACTTCATCTCTGTTCCTCCTTAGCAAAACTCTTCAGAAGTCGTTCTACTTCTGCCTCCAGTTTCTCCTTCCTTTCTCAGTTGAACTTGCCCCATTTAAGTATTTGCCCCCTCCTCTCCGCCGATAGGGTTCTGTCATCATATCTCCATATCTAAAAGACAATTCTCAGCTCACTTTATTCAAATGCTCAACAACATCAGACACAGCTGATCACACACTCTCTCTCTTTTAAGATTGTATTCATTTATTTCAGAGAAAGAGAAAGAGCATGAGCAAGGAGGAGGAGAAGAGAGAGAAGGAGGAGCAGACTCCCCGCTGAGTCCCGGAGACTGATTTGGGCTCCATCCCAATACACCAGGACCCTGACCTGAGCTGAAGGCAGCTGCTTAACCAACTGAGCCACCCAGGCGCCCCAGATCAGTCTTCCTTTTAAAATACTTTCTTCACCTGACTTCCTGGGCACCCCATATTCCTATTTGTCTTCCTGCTATACTGGCTGCCCTTTCTAAGCTTCCTCATGCTCCTGACCCTGACGTGGAATCTCTGAGGGCTCAGTGCCCAGAGAAGTCTCCTTCTCTGTCTCCTTGTACTCCTCCAGTGGTCCCCTCTAGTGTCAAGTGTAGTGTATTGTATGCTGACGACTCAAAATTTTAACTCTAGCCTGAACTGCTCTCAACTCAAGATTCATATATTCAGCTACCCTCCAGACACCTCTACTTGGGTGTTTAATAAGCATTTCAAGATTTCCATGTCCCCTTCTGAGGCATTGATCTCCTAATCCCTAAACCTGACATTTTTCATAACTAACACCATCCTCCCACTTGCTCTGGTCAAAAAACCTTTTAATTTATCCTTAATTCTTCTCTGTCTCTCATACCCCACATTCATCAGCAAGTACATTTAGCTTTGCCTAAAAATAACATCTAGAACACGAGCTTTTCTTATCACCTCCTCTGCCAGCACCAAGCCATTGACAAGCCATTGTCATCCCTTGCCCAGAGTATGGCAGAGTACTCCAAGCTTCCTTGTCATCGGTCCATGGTTCCCTGCTTGTGCCTTTTCATTGACCCTTGATGTAGAGGCCTATTAAGTCAGATTATGTCACCCCCCCCAACTCCATGCCTTCCCCCGCATGACTCCCATCCCAGAGCTCAACTCTGTTGTATGAATATGCCACGTTTTGTTTGTTCATTTGTCTATTATGAGTGCTGGATTGTGTCTACTTTTTGGAGTGAACGATGCTGTCACAAATATCTGCTTAAGTCCATGCTTTCAGTTCCTTTGGGCACATGCCCGGCACTGGAATTATTGGATCATATGGTAATTTTATGTTTGACTTTTTGAGAAAGTGCCCAGCCATCTTCTGTGGCAGCTGCCCCGATGTACATTCCCACCCGCAATGCACAAGCTTCCCGATTTCCTCACACCCTTGCCAATACTTGCCACCTTTTGCTTTTTGGACAGCCGTTCTGCTGCTTGTTTTTCCTCGAAGGAGCCAATCATGTCTGGTCTTGGTGCTTTGCACTTCCTGTTCCTTTTCCTTGGAGATCTCTTCTCTCACCAATCTGCCTGGTTCACTCCCTCATTTCCATTAAGTCTTTGTTCACCTGTCTTCACTATTAAAATTTCACCTCCATGACCAGAGCACCCTGTCAGCTTTCTTCTGCTTTAATGTTTTCCTCTGGCACGTACAGCTTTCTAACTTACAGATTAATTTGCTCTTTCTATACTATCTGCCCTCCCACTTTACCCATCCTATGAGGCAAGGATTTTTAAAACTCTGTTTTATCACTGCTCTACCCCAGTGCACCCAGAATAGTGCCTGATTCTTAAAGGAAAGGCACTGTTGGTAAGAAATAACTGCGAAATGAATCAATGATGTCAGAGCTGACTCTTAAAGATGAGCCAGAAGAAGGTAGGCAGAGACGGAGAGGGCAAGGAAAAGGTTTTCTGTGTTGAGGGACACATGGATTGCTGTGCATTGACCCTGCTTAACGAAGTGGATGAGGGTCTCCTGGAGGCAGAGACCGCAGAGCTGCAGAACGTGTCACTGGATTGTCGTTGCTCAGTGTCAGTTACCACTTGTCTCCCCTGCATGCACCTCTATTTGCTCACAGGCTGATGCGTGACCGCCAGAGTCTGCTGATTTACCGCGGTGTGGATGTCAATGGCCAGGCACGCCCCAGCAGTCTCGTGGGAGGAGAAGTCTACCATCTCTCCCCGGAAATAGGCGTATACAATCGCCACCTCGATGTTGAGCTGTTCCTGTTATGATCAGTACTAAATCCTGGCACTTCCTGCTCTCCCACACCGCTCTGCCTCCTGCTGCCCACTTGTGGAGCTAGAGGGGGCTGGAAACTCCACTCGCCATCTCTGTCAGCGTTTGGATTTCCCCCAGACCACTGTGGTGCTCTCGCCGGGCCGTCCCCGTGCTCTGTTGCTCCCAGAGGGTTTAGACCATCAGAGGAGATGCAGGGAGTCACGACAGTTTGTGTCCGGGTTGGAGTAATTGCGCGGTGCTGCTGACAAGTGCCGGAAGTGTCCTCCTCCCTCCTCCTACCCTCTGCTTCCAGCCCTGCCGGCCAGCATCTGCTTCAGGAACTTGGTCAGGCTTAAGGGGGGGGGGGGGGGGGGGGGTAGAAAAAAGAGAAAGAAAGAGAGGAGAGATGGATCTTTCTGGTCTGTTTTCTAAGTCCAAACCTTCCTGGGGGGAGTCTCTGGGCTCCAAAGGTGCTGTCTGAATCTGAAATTCCTTCTGATTCTGAAGAAGGAATACTCCCTATGGTGCCCCAAAGGCAGCCTTCCTCCTGGCCCCCACACACCCCCAGACAGCAGAGAACGTGGATGTGAGCCAATAAGCAAATCTGAGTGAGTTATTTTGCAGCCCCCCGCAGCCACCCCTACTTTGGCCTGACCCATTTTCTCCAACTACAATGTGGCTGTAATACTCCCTCCCCTGCTCTCCATCTTGCCTAGGGGCTACTAGAGTTCATTAGATTAAAAAAAATCTATAAACTACTTTGAGCACCTTGGAGGTAAGTGCTCTATAAGTACAATGTAATAATAATAATGCTACAATAATTACCTTGATTAATTTATGCATAAGACAAAAAAAGATTCTTAATTAAGAGACATTCCAACAGCGTGAACACAGGCCCCATATATTGGAAAGTAATACCACCAGCAGGGATTCTAACTCTGGGCCAGAATGACAAGGATAATGAGCCACCCACTCTTATTCTGTGTGTCCTCTGCATATTTTGTGTTCTGGGCGATCACTATGGGCTCTGTGGCCAGCAGACTGGAAAGGCAGAAGATGAAAGAGAGGAGTTTGGTGTTATAATTACACAAAACACAAACTAAGGTAATCTCATTGAACTGCAAGTAATTAAGAAACAATGGTAAGCTAGTCACTGACGTCAGTAAAATGTGTGTTGTTCTTTAAACATAGTCAAGACCAGGTTTATGGACTGGCCCTTCGTTTCCTAGACGGCAGCTGACATCTGTCCTACGGCTCTCTCCTCTTCCAGGTAACTTTCTGTAGTCTTCAAGGCCTTGTTTGGTGACAGAATAATTGATTCTAGCTAAAGTGTTAATGACTAATAACAGCAGTGTTTCCCCTGGGTTCTTATTCTGCATTTGAACTGAAGTTTTCGATGTTTTTATCCATTGGGATGACTCGACATTGTGATCCTTGAAATAGGTCCCTGGGGATTAAAGTGTTAGAGCATGGAGTTCATGATGTCCTTCAGATTACACTGCCAAGCCATCTGGCATAGGAGGCTGTCCCACAGGTGGCTATAGAGGCTGAGAGAGAGGCTTATACGGCTTTTTACCATCAGATCACCTTAGGCTCTGGTTCATATTTGCCCCTTGTGTTCTTTAAGTCATCTATAATCAGTAAGTCTGTGAAATGGGTCTTGACGTCAGACTAGGGGTATGTGTGTGTGTGTGGCATGTGTGCACTCCTGCTGAAACGGGACCTTAAATATTCTGTTATTGTCTTCAGCTTGCTGTCATAATGCCATATAATCAAATCCGATAGCCTGAAGAATCTCCAGAATGACCTGCTCCAGGTCCTGCCTGTGCTTTACTAACATTATTGTCATCACCTCCATTTTAAAGACAGAGCAGGTGATGCTCAGAAGCTGTGCCCAGCCCCACAGCTGCTACGAGGAGGAACTGGGACCAGAACGCAGGCCCTCTCCCTCTGTTTCAGGTCCTTCTCCGGGGATGTGTTTAAAGAGCTTCATCTTGTGCTCACTCTCAGCTTTGAACTGCGAGTACATACCGCCGCCCAGGGAATTATTCTGGCCAGAGTAGAAGTTTCTCGAGGCAAGCGGTGAGGTGTCATGGGAAGGGTCATATATAAATTGCATCTTTATAACCTGGATTTTATCTGCATGACTGTGAGAAGAAAGCTAAAGGAATCTTTTGGTAATAACCCTAATATTCTCGTGCCCATACAGTTTGGAGTGGGTATAGCATACATATTGTGTTTTGACCCGTCGTACACTCAATTTGAGGTCTAGTCATACATGCAGTTTAAATTCTCAGTCATACGGCATGAAAAAGCATGTGAGTTAATACCTGAATATACAAGATCCAGGTGCAGAGACTGCTGGCGTAGACCCTGCCCCTGAGAGAAAGAGCATCATGGCCCGGGAACCAGGATATCCGGGCTCTTGTCCCACTGCTGACACTGCCCCGTGGCTCAGCCCTCTCTGGGCCTCAGTTTCATCACCTGCCAAATAAAAGGGCAGCACAATCAATTTCTAGGTCTTAGTTCCCATGTTGGCCTCCGAGGACTCTCTGTATATGTCCTATACCCAGAGTGGCCCTTACCCACACGGGCGCGATGACCCTGTCTCCGGCAGTCTGCACAGAACAGAAATCAGAACCATAAGCCACAGAGGTAGAGCTCCAGGGGTGGCATCTGGGGACAATGCCGGGGGCAGACAGTGAGATCTGCCAGGTCCCTGGAAGCCCAGCGCACAGGTGGTGCTTGATCTGCAGGAAGCGGAAGTGCTCAGTCTGAGCCCCTGGGTCCCAGCAGGCCCCCCGCACCCAGCTTGGGATCCAGGTACAAACTTAGGGGGTCTGTGGGCTCACTGTGGGCTGACCATTTAGTTTTAATGCCCAAAACCAATTTTAAATAAAATAAAGGAACCCCCTAAATATTCTATATGGGGCTTTCCTTTTTTTTTAGAAGGACATTTCGAGACTAGTTTCACACAGGTTTAGCCGAAAGGGAAATTAAACTCTACATTTAAATGGGAGATTACGCACAAAGGAATCCATTACTTTCAATATTTCTCAGCAGGAGGGCTCAGAGTTATTTAAATAAGTTTAGATATTAAACCTAAAGTAGCCATTAAAGCAATGTGGATTTGTTTGTCTGTTTTTTTTCCCCCAGAAATCTTTTTTTCCAGCTGACTGAAAAAATCCATTGCTTAACCAATGGAGGATATTTTAATGTATTAAAAAAAATCCAGGGACTTTTTAATATAGCACTTCCTTTGAATTTTTAAGTACCATATTACGGTGTACTTATTATAGCCAAGTGTCATCTTTTGGACAGATTAAACGAAGCGTTTTCCCTTTCCCACCCCCACCCTGGGCAGAACAGTGCTAATATAAACGCCGACATTAAACCATATTGGCTATGGAAGAGTCTTTGATTGTCATTGAGATTATTTTAAAAGTTATTTAGGTCCCCCTGTAACATCTCTGCAAACCACTGAGAAAATGTTGCGCTGGGTTTCTCTTTGCGACATTTCTTTGGGGATTCATAAATATTGATTGTACCGTAAAAAATTGATGGAATCTTGAAACAGACTGCAGTTGAGGCAGCTGGGGAATTTGCTCAATTTTTCTCAATCGCTGCAGTCTATAAAAAGAGGAGATTTTGCAAATTGTTTCTCACCTTGTCTTTTTAGTATTTAATAGCTCTCAATTCTATAGCCTTCTGAACCATGCGCCAGGCATGTTTTCTATCAAAACAGAATCAGGCCTATTCAATGGGAATTAAAAGGTGGGAGCAGGTGGTGAATGGGTTAAAGTCTGTCCTGCCCTCCAGCCTCTCTCTTCCTCTTCTCCTGCCACCTTCTGTCAGTTTTCCATGGCCTGCTGCTTCGGTCATCTCCCTCCCTCTATCCCGCAGAGGCCCATATTATCCCCTGGATCTTCTCTTCCCCTCATTTCCTAGGGCTGTGATGGAACCGAAGTCCAAGCATGAATGTCAAAGACTCTCCATGGTCCTGCCTCTCACCACATCTTGGTAGCTATTAAACCACACGCCTGTCAGGATAACCTGCTCCTTCTTTTGATACAACAGAGCTCTTCACCGTCCTGGCATTCTGCCCACCAATAGGTAGGCCCCAATCTACCTCTTTAATCTTATTCTCACCACTGTCCTTCTAGAACCCTAGTTTCTTTGGTTGCAAGTGCCCTCTTTGTCCCTTTAAACTGCATCGTGCATTTCTTCTGCTAGACTTTGGCTTATACTTTTCAATCATTCTGGAATGTTCTCTTACCCTTCTTCTGTGGCAGGCAGAATGATGCTACCACCACCACCCACCACCACCCACCCCAATGTCTATGTTCTAATTCCTAAAGCCTGTGAATATGTTAGGTTACATGGCAGAGGGGAACCAGGATTGTTAATCAACTGACCTTAAGATAGGGGAATTATCCTGCATTATACCTTTGGTCCCCAAGGCAATCACAAGGATCTTTAGAAGTGGTAGAGGGAATTGGAAGGGGGACTCAGAGAGATGGCCACATGAGAAGGAGGCCCAAAGTCACTGGCTTGGGAGGATGGGGCCATGAGCCTAGGAAGGCAAGTGGCCTTTAGAAGGTGGAAAGGTAGCTGTAAAAGGCAACGAAACAGAACCTCCCATAGAACCTCTAGAAAGTACCTGGTCCTGCAAACAGTTTGATTTTTATCCAGAGATGTGTGCTGAGCTTCTGACCTCCCAAACTGAAAGGTAGTGTAGCTATGCTGTTTAAAGCCACTGGGTTTGTGGTAATCACATATGTCATCACCCTTAATCACAGCGGCAAAGTCCCTTTAGCCACCTAGGGTAACACTCACAGGTTCTGGAGATTAGGGCCTATCTTTGGGGGGGAGGGTGATTATTCAGCCTGCCAGCCTCTGTAACAAGAAGGAGGTGACTCTGCCAGCTCCTGGGCAAGGATGTAAGGCTGGGGAGGGGATGAGCCCAGTCAGCTGACATTGAAATTATTGTTAGGGTCAATGTTGGGATTTCTCAGGGTTAGGGGAGCATCGGACCTGACATTGATCTTGAATTAATCATCCGCAGAATTAAGTAGAAATTCCTTTCCTTTTTTCTTGGCCATTGAATTAATTTTCTCTTATTGCAGTTTATAATCTGAGGTCCAGGGACTTGTCCAAGATTGTACACGGTCAGTGAATGTATGAACCACATGTGGCACCTGAATGGACTAGAAATGAACTCTCCTTGGAGGTGAGTACCTGTGGTTTCAGGCGCCCTAATTTAGAGGAACCAATCCTTGAGGACAACCTCCTCTCCCCTCCATAAGACACAAAGTATGAAAGCATCAAAGTTTCCGGTATCAAGTGTATATTCTGCAAAGAGCCCTGGTTTGGAGCCCCTGCTCTCAAGGAGCTTATAGTCTGGTAGAGTAGTTGGGAGCTGTCCATGGAGGGCTTGGGTGCCAAGCATACAATATTAAGTAGTCTGAAAGTGTTGAGGAGAGAGGGTTCCATGTGGGACATTGATGGTCTCATGGTGGTGGTAGGGCCCACGGGAGAAATAATGGGTAGCTAGAAAGGCGTGGAGATGCTTGGAAGAATATTCCAGGCACAGCAAAATAATAAGTGAAGAAGCAGATTGGAAATTCTCATGTCTATGAGGGAAGCCATGAGGAGTAGAGTCTAGGGACAAAACCTAGGATTTCAGGTTTTTTCTGGATTTCCCTTCATCCTGGCCTCCAAAACCTGGCTCAGGTGTGACCTATTTCAGAAATCAACTCTTCTCCTGTGTCCTGACCCTGACCCTCACTTTCTCACTCAACTAAAACAGCTTTGTTACCTCTAAAGCGTTCCAGCACCAACACCACCCCCAGGAGCTCCCCGGAACGCTGGTCAGGATAGAGGCTGGAGGCCAGCCCCACCCTTACCTGGGGCCACAGCATCTGGCAGGATCCAGAATAGTGTCATGGTAAGGAGGAGGAAGCCAAGGCCTCACCCCATCTGTCCCGCAGAGCCCATGCAGCGGGGAGCTCGTAATGAGGATTTACCCGAGGGAGAAACAGGCCATGAGATCGAACCCCCAAATTTCCACCAAAAGCTCCACTCGTTTCTGTGGTCCCACCAGCAGCTCTTCCCTGGGGCAAACCCCCTTCTCCAGCTCCCCTGGCTGCAGAAGTTGGCTCACCTCTAAACTTCCTTCCTATCCAGGATTTTGGCCCCTCCGGGGCTCATTTCCTTTGTAGACCTCCATCGCCTTCCAGTGAGTGATCTCCCTGTTTCTCTGGCTCTTCTCCTTGTTCTTGGCAGGAGTGCTTGTCTGCCTCAAGCTACCGTATCCCATCAGGAAGCAGAAAAACCTTTCCATCTTTGCTTCTGAAGGATATATTCATTGTCAGAATCTGATGCTGGCAGTTGTTTTCTTTAGGACTTTGGATATATTATTCCCTGTCTCCTGGCTTCCACGATTTCTGTCAAGAAGTTGGCTCCAAGTCAGCTATAAGTCTTACTCCTGCTCTTCAAAGATATTTCTCTTTTTTCTCTTGCTGCTTTAAAGATATTCTCTGCTCTAGTACTCCAATTCCAGTGAAATTAATTTTGTCTCAGTGTCCCAGATGGCTCCTGTGCTCGTCTCTGTACTCCCCATCCTTTTGTCTCTGTGCTGTGATCTGATCTGTCGCCGGGCCACCATGCCCCACCTGGTTCAGGTTCTTGCCACCCCTCATTCAGATCCTTGCTAGCTAAAGCCCTGTACCACTCCTCCTGCTTCTTAGCTTGCCCTCCTCTGTTCCCTCCCTCCACTCCTGTGGCCCTGTGAGCTTTCTCACTCCAAATCTGACCATGTTTCTCCTAAGCTTAACATATCAAGTGATTTCCCCTTTCTTACAGGCAAGTAATTCCCCAGCTTCTTAATATGGGATTTAGGCCTTTACACATCTCCAGGCTGATCTCATGTTATCTTCTGCCCTTGACTACAATGTGCTCTCAGAATCCTGATCAGTTTCAAAATCTTCCATGTCCCTGAGCACACACATACACACATACACACACTCACAACTCAATTCCCCATAGTGTTCCTCCACCAAATGCCGCTGTTAGTACTGTTCCTTCTATCTGGAAAGTTCTTCTATCCTATTTGCCTGATGAAGCCACATTTATTCTTTGGACCATGGTCATGATCCTCATCTCTGCACTCCCTATCCTGATTCCCCAGACACCCTGCCTGTTTCTCCCATAATACACTTTGCATATCACAATCACTGCGCTGACCACAAATAACCAAGTTATTTTCCTCTCTGGATTACAAGTTCTCTACGCAACTGTGCCCTATTCATCTGGAGATCCCTAGTGCCTAATACCTTGCCTGAGACATAGAAGGTACTCAATAAATGTTTGAATGATTGACAAATTAATATGTAAATTTGTGTGAAACTTCCTTTAGTTTTCACATCCTCGTATGAGTCAATAATGTTAGCCCTATTCCAGGTGTGAAAGAATATTGACTAAGTTCCTTGTCTCTAATTGCACAGAAAATGAAGGTGAGAATGCCAAAGATCTCTAAAGCAGTAAATCTGTCTGATTCAACCTGCACTGACTTCACCCTTTCTCCTCCTAACTCTTTTGCAGTCAGAGTCCTTAACACATGATCTAGCTTTGATAATCTGTGGCCTTCTAGTCTCTAATTATAATGCAGAGGGAAAAACCAATTGACTGAGTGTTCGCTCTTACATTTTCCATCCATTTAGTTCAATGCTATAGCCATATTAATTGATGGTGTGTAGAAATTAGTCATTAGATAAGACTGTTTGACTGAATATCACTGCCCACATGGTGGTCTAGATGGGGTGGGGCCTGGGGCATTTCAGCACCCACCTCCCTGGGAAGGGGCTGGGGCGGGGAAAAGGCCGTGTCAAGAGCACATGCTGAAGAGCAATAGGCCAGCCTGCAGCAGGACGCCCCGCAAGAAGGATTGGGGGCTTGGATCTGGGTTGTGTACGAATTGCACAAGAGACATGGTGGCAGCCGTTGGCCAGATGGCCTGCTGGCAAATGGCAGGCCCCTAAATGCTTAACCAGCATGGGGCTGACAGGTCCCAGCCTGGGGCCCAAGGCTTAGAAAAGCTGAAGTTTGGCTGGTTATCAGGACTGAGACTCAAGGGAACAAGAAGGGGTCCCAGTTACAAAAGTTGGGGCACAGCCTCAGGAAGAAGGTGTAATTCCACACTGAAAGTCTGACAGGGACTTCAGCCATGACAACCCACCGGGGCTCTGGACTCCTTAGTTCATACAATTTGGACTGAGGACAGGCTGGCTTGAGGCTGAGTGAGTGTGGTGGGAAAGGGAGAGGTGTTGCCAAGTGGGCCAGCGGGAAGACTGAGGCAGATATGGCTGCTCTGGGCAGACACTGACCACAGCAGGCCAAAGCGTAGCCCATTGGGAAAGCTGACGAGAAGCCAGGAAAGGAAGAGATGGGGCAAGGCCAGAAGCCTACAATATGAGGTCAAGATGGGGTGGGGCTGGGGAGAGCCTGGGACACTGGTGTTGGAGGTGGAGCTGAGGGCTGGGAGCCAGATGAGTGGCCATGAGTTCCATTCCAGGCAGTCCCGCCAGGTTCTGAAGCCTAGCAGGGGCCGTATGTCCAAGGTGCATCAAGGGCCAAGGTAACAGTGATTGGACATCAGAAAGGGGACCAGGTAGGATAAGGTTAAGACCTGGGTGTATGGTCAGGCTCCCAGGAAGTCCTGGAGGCAAGGGAGGGGTAGGCAAAATCTTTATTTAGGGTTCAGTCATGAAGCTCCTAAGATGCTCACATCCAGGGAAGCCAAAGAAACCAGAAGGGCAAGAGAACAAGACAATGGCTGGGTACAGGCACCAAGCTCTTGCTAACTGAGGTGCCTCTGCCTCATGCTCTGGGCTCCCAAGTAACCTTTAAAAAGGGGCAGAGATCAGACCCAGTGGGGCTTTGTAAGTTCTCCCTCCAGACAGCAGCAACCACTCGGGAGGAAATGACATCTGGATAGGGTGTGTTTGTCAGGGTTCTCCAGATACATTTATTGTAAGGAATTAGCCCGCACAGTTGTGGAGGTGGGAAGCCCCACGGGGGTCACCTGCAAGCTGGAGCCCCAGGAAAGCCAGAGGTGTAGTTCAAAGGCCGGAGTGCCACAGAGCTAATGGATCAGATGCCAGTGTGAGTCTCAAGGCCTGAGAAGCAGGAGTGCTGAGAGCTGGACTGTTGTCTCAACTGAGTCAGACAGAGTCAGACTGAATCCTTCCTTCCTCTACTTTGAGTTCTAGTCAGGCCTTTAGCGAATCAGATGAGACCCACCCACCCTGGGGAAGGCAATCTGTTCCACACACGCTGACCTCTCTGGGAAACACTTTCACAGACACACCCAGAATAATGTTGTAAACAGATCTCTGGGTGACCCTGGCCCCATCAAGTGGATGTATAAAATTAACCATCATGAGGGGGGGCCTCACAGATCCCGCCTCCTGTGGCTCAGGGAGGCCCAGGACCGTCTCCTTGCAGATCCATGGCTGATACTGGCTCCACTCCGGCGGGTCAGGCAGCCTCAGGCCATTGCACAGCCTGGGGAATCAGGAAACCGCGTACTTTCACATAGTATCTTTTGCTGAGAAAACATCACAAGTGTGGCTTCTTGATTACGTCTTAGTTGGAGCCATCCTGTACATTTGACCAATTTGCGAATTCCTGGCCTCCACTTGGAAAGCTTCCAGCTCATTTTCATGCTACATTGCGCAGTTCTGCCTTCTTAATGTAGTTCTAAAGTTGTATTAAACAATGGGTATCAAATCAAATTAATTATTGGACACTCCATGCTATTTAATTTTAAGGCTCCCGTTTTGCCAGTATTTCTTCTGAGGACAACTAGGCGTGGAGTAGCAGGCATCTGGGATGGTCCTTGGGCATTCCAGAAGAGGAGGGAAAAGAGGGAAAGGAGGAGAATTTAAACCTCCAGGGGGGAATGCTGGTGGAGAGAACCGTACTCTTGCTCTGGGGAAATGCCTTTGGCCCAGCTTCGTGGGTCCTCCCAATGGCTGGGGAGCAATTCGTATGAGGGGTGATACTTTCACCTGGGTGGGGAGGCAGGCCGTGTATGCCTTTCCCGTGGCTCTAGGTCCCCACAGTCCAGCTCTCTGTTGGGCTCACCTTGTCCGAGGGGCTCCAGTGCAGTCAAGTGACCTTCTCACCTCTCATTACCCTGGACATGCATCAGACAGCAGCCTAGTGTCCTCTGGCTTCCAGAGGCACAGCTCACTCTCCAAGGAGGCAAAGAAGCCCCTCTCTCTAGACCTGAGGTGAAGGGGAGGCACATGACCCACCTATCCCATGAGATGTGGGACTTAGGGCACGCCCAAAGCTCACACTCTCCAGAAAAACCCAGTTTGATTTCAGCCTTCCTAGACCCTTGACATATGTGAGGCTATGTACTAGATAGTCTGCATCTCAGTCTTAAGTGTGTGGGCATAGCTCTCATTCGATTTGCTTTTGCTTTTTGACCCGCTAAAAGGAACCTGGGCTCAGGCATGAAAGTAGGAGCTGTATAAGATAAACCTGGAGCACCTGCTGTGCCAGCAGGTAGGGAAGGGCTCTAAGAACAGAGAGGACATCGAGGGACCCAGGGGCCAGCTTGAGGTCTCCTGGGGGCTGAATCTGGGACAATGTGAATACAAGGAATAGTGAGGGTTGAATCACACCCTATGGAAGAAAAAAAAGATGACTTGGGACCATGCTTATACTAAGAAAAAGTAGTTATAGAAATCAGAAAAGTGTCTGTGGCATTTTTAAACCCCCGTGCCTTGCCGCCTGGGTGCTTCCATTAACAGGAACTGTCTCGATCCCATTCTTTCCATTTTCAGCTGGAGATGTGGCCACATGCCCAGGATAGCTGAGTGGCTAGTCAGTGACAAATCCAAGACCAGATCCCCCAGGTCTTTGGACCCTGGTCCTCTCCCAGGCGGGGTTCAAGTGATGACCATGACCAACCTGAGACCCCACTGCTCTAGGCATTCCTCTGCCCTGGGTCTGCCCAGCTCTTTACTCTGCTGGGTACAATGCCCTTGGAGCAACCCTCAGAGGACCCCACCACTCTCGCACCTCCTGGCCCCCACGCCAAAATCTTATTAAGCAGCCGCCTGTCACCTCCACCTTAATAAATAAGAATCTCTTTTCAGGTTCTTTGTCTCCGTACTCAGGGCCCACCTCCCATAACCACACTGTCAATTACACCTCATGTCTAGCAAGGCCAGAGCTAATGAAAAGCAATAGAGAATTCACTGCCTTTTAATGAGGGAAACATGGCTTTTTACAGGGAACAATTTATTGGGCCAATTCCCCCCGTCCATCACCCAGGGGAGTTGCTGCCTTTTTGTACCCTGTGTTTGTTACTGTGTCAGGCACTGTGTGAAATTGCCAGCCAAGCACCGAGGTGAAGGCTCTGACTCAATTTACAGGGTGACATCTCCAATCTCCCTCCTCAGATCAGTAAGTGATCCTGGCAATGATATGCATAGAAATTAATTACTCCACCCCTTCTGCTCTCTGGCAGCCGGGACGGGGGCATCCTCCCTGGTTGGAACAGCTGGGCCAGCAGGCCACCAACCTTCATCATCCCCAGCTGTTTGTACTGGCAGGAGGATGTAGGGGAGACCGAGGACCACACTGTCAGAAAGAAGGAAAACACATGGAGGGTTACATCTTGTGCTGCTAAGCTCTGTTGAAGGTCAAAAGCAAGTATCAAGTCCATCATCATTGTCAAGAGGGAAAGGGAGGCAGGGGATGAAGGAAGAACACCCCAGGCTGAGATTCGGGAGATGCTGCATTCTACCACTAATTTTCCTGTGACTTTGGGCTTAATGCCTCATCTCTGAAGTAAAATGCTTCAACCAGAGCAATTCTCTGATGCTCTGCCAAAAGCAGAACCTCCCTTCCCATCCTCCTCCCACCCTGTCTCTGGATAACAGATTAGGCTACCCCAAATCATTGTGCTTTAGACTTGATTCAGCTGTGTGATCTTGGGCAAGTCCCTTTCCTATAAAGTCATAAGTTCATGGTCTATCTACTTCTAAAGATGGCTTTGGGAGTCAAATGAAAGAAGTGCTTTAAAACATTAGATCAGGGGTGCCTGGGTGGCTCAGTTGGTTAAGTAGCTGCCTCCCATTCAGGTCATGATCCCAGGGTTCTGGGATGGAGCCCCACATCATGCTTCTTGCTCAGTGAGGAGCCTGTTTCTCCCCTGCCTGCCATTCCCCCTGCTCGTGCTTGCTCTCTGTCTCTCTCTCACACTCACTCTGTCAAATAAATAAATAAAACCTTTAAAAAAATAAATAAAACACAAGATCATATCACTTAAGTTCCAGACCTAGCATTAGCTTGGAAGAATGAGGAAAAGTGACCATTTTGAGGCACAGAAAGAGTTCCTGACTTAAAGTATCTCCCACATTTCTTCTTATATCCCAGACTTTGCCATCAAGGAGTCATATCTTTGTGACTTCAGGTATAACTTTCTCATGACAGGTTAGTTTTTATTAAATTCCCACTCATTCTATCCCAAGTTCTGTTTAGATCACTGTAACACTTACTCAGATCGTCCCTGCAAATTTGCAAAATAAATATTGCTATTTTATGAAATTAATACTCTGAAGGTAAATTAACTGATCAAGGCCACTCTATAAATGATGAGGATAGAAGATTTTTAAAATAGGCTTTACTGAAGTATAATTTGCACATAATAAAATGTGCATATCTGAACTTTATGTGTAATGAGTCTTGACAGAAGTATACATCCATGTAACTAGTGCCACGATCCAGATATGGCACATTTCCATGACTCCAGAAGGTTTCCTTGAGCCCCTACCTAATCAGTTCCCTTTCCATTCCCAGGCAAACACTGATCTGCTTTCTCCATCATTGATTAGATTTCTTCCTTATTTTTGCAAAACTGAAGTCACTATATTTGGCTTTTTTTTAATTAGCATAATGTTTTTAAAATCTCATCCACATTTATGCATGTATCAGTTGGTGGTTTCTTTTTATTATTGAGTATTTGTTTATCAATCTGTCTATATAGATGGACATTTACATTTTTCCTAGTTTTTTGCAATTATGAAAATACTATGAACACTTGTTCACAAGTTTTTATATGAACATATGTAACTTTTTTCATAGATATCTTACGATTTTTCTAAGTACTTATTTCTGCAAATAAAGTACTTTGTTCTGCAAACACTTTTGCTTCTTTCTAATCCATAAGACTTTTGTTTCTTTTTCTTGCCTTACTGTGCTAGCTAGAACCTCCAATATAATGTTAAATAGGAATGATGAGAATGGAGGTTATTTCTGATGTTTCCAATAGTAGGAGAAAAGCGTTCAGTATTTCACTATTAAGTGTACTGTTAACTATAAATTTATCACAAATTCCATTTATTAAGTTAAGGAATTTCCCTTTCATTTCTAGTTTGTTGAGTAGTTTTTTTTAAACCATGAATTGGTCTTGAGTTTTGTCAAATGCATTTTCTGCATGTTTAAATAAGCATATGGTATGCCTTCTTTATTCTGTTATTATGATGAGTTATGTTGATTGATTTTTGAATGTTAAACCAGTCTGTCTTACATTTCTGATATAAATCCTACTTGGCCATGGAGTATAACCCTTTTTAAATATGTTGCTATATGTGATTTAATAATAATTTATTAAGGATTTTTATGACTGTATTAATGAGCCTGCAGTTTCTTTTCTTGTAATGTCTTTGGTCTTGGTGTTAGGGTAATACTCATAATTCTCATAAAATGACTTGGGAAGTATTCTTTCTTCATTTTCTCTAAGAAAAAGAAAAGAGTTTATGGAGGATTGGAAATTTCTTCCTGGTATTTGTTTGTAGAACTTCCTTGGAAAGTTTTTATTGTTACTATTATTGTTACTGATTCAATCTCTTTACTAGAAATAGGACTTTTTAGATTTTCTATTTCTTTTTCAGTCAGTTTTTGTCATTTGTACCTTTGGGCATTTCATCTAAGTCATTGAATTTATTGGCATAAAATTACTCCCACAATATCCTTATTATTCTATTCATCTTTATAATATTGGAGCCAGGATTTTAATACAATGATGTCTGAATCCAAAGTTTGTGTTTTTCTTCCATGCAGTCCTATTCCTGTAATGAAATGCAGTCTCTCTGGGAGGAACCATATATGAAGTCCTCAGAAGGAAATGCCTTGACAACAATTGAAAGCCAGGTGGAGGCCAAGTTTACTAGAAGCTTGTTCATATGTTTGTTCAGTAATGAACCAGGGACAAAGAGGCCTGGGAATTAAGTTAGGGGCCTCAGGAAAGGTAGAAGGAAGCAGTAACAGTGCATTTATTTAATGTAATTAGGCACAAACTATACTGCATGAGCCTGCCAGGGTCTTACATGCTGCAAAGGGTGGGTGTTTTGAGGTGGCGGTACAGAAAAAGAAGAGGAGATACTGCTTTACTGAACATATGCACAGCATTTTGAGTTGGGCTTGCCTATGGCAACATCTCCCAGATGATGATTAAATCTCTTTTGTAGTTTTCTCCACCTATTATCCTGTAAAACTGATGGTTTTATAGTATGTGTTGACAACATGTAGCTCTAGCTTGGCACAAATACATACTTTACTTGCCCAGAAGTCATCCTCCTCTTTTTCTTTCAAGCGGGCCAACTTTGTCTTCTACCGCAGAGGCTAAGGATACCAGATATTTGTTTTCCCAGCTTTCTTTGCAATGAGGAGTGGCCTTGTGACCAGTTTGAGTACAAAGACAAATTTGTTGGAAGACGTCTAGAGGGAAGATTCTCCTCTTCTGATGGGTACTCACACATCCCCACCCTGATTTCTTGCCCTTTAACCTGGTTTTTTGAAGATAAGATGCCTGGGCCTTGAAGCAGTTCTCTTGGGATCATGAGGCAACAAACCTGGGTCTGGAGAGCCAATATGTAATTAGACGGCAAAGCAGAAAGACAGAAAGAGGCTGGATCCTTGATGATATCACTGAACTTCTAAACCAGCCATGGAACCACTTATATCTGGCTTATCTTGTTGATATAAGACAGTATCTTAAGTAAACATCTTTTTTTTTAATAGGTAGGTAAATGTCTCATTTTTTTAAATGTCATTTTTTTTTTGAGAAAAGAGAGCTATTTAATGTCATGGTTGGTATAACTGGGTAGCTTTCTGGAATAAACAAAATTGGATGTATATCTCATGATTTAGCACAAAATAAAAATTTAGAACAAAATGAAGTCTGATAATCTGATGCTTAAAATAAAAACAGAAACAGAATAGAAACAGTAAAAGTATAGAAAAAATAAAGGAGAAATTTTGTTTATAAAAATAATCTTTCCAATTGGATACAAACCCAGAAGTAAGATTAGGAAAGTCTGACCAATTTACTTCCTTCAATCTTTAAAAAATCTCATTTAATCAACACAAAAAACAAAATCAACAGATAAATGAAAAACTGAAAAAATAATTGCAACTCATACCACAAAGATCTAATTTTCTTGTTATGAAAAGAGTTTTTACAAATCAATTAGGAAAACATAATCAGCTGAAGAAAAAAGAAGCAAATAAAGATGGCTATTCTATTATTAGAGCCTTAGCATCTTCTCTAATAAATTTATTAGGTCCACCTGTATTTACTAGTCTCACCTGGCACCAAGATATTTATAATCAGAAATGTAGCATTTCTAATTACACAGAAGTACTTTAAAAAAAGATGGCCCGGAAAATGTTTATATTAATATAATTTTAAAAGTTGTGGCCACAATGAAAACATGCAGTAAGATTGTTGTTGTAGAGAACGTTAGAACCTTACAAGAATATATCCATGGTCCTGGTCCAGCAACCTTGGATGGGAAGCCTTCTCCAGAAGTATAGATTTTAAAAGTAAGAATTTTGTAAGATTGTGGGGCATTTATAATATCCTCCTGTTTGTTGTTTATATCATTTCCTGACACTTTCTCTGGAGCAATTGGAAGTATAACCGTTAAACCACAAGGAGACTTGGCTCTTGCAGCAGAGTCGTGAGAAAGAATAATGACTTTCTCTCGCAAAGGCAGCCTTCTTAAGAGAAGATCTGCTCAGGGGCACAGAGAAGCAGCAAGATGAAAGGGAAAACGGCTATCATACAGAGGAGGAAAACTAAACAGCTCTTAAACCTATGAAAATAAGGCTGGTCTCTCCAGTAATCAGAGTAATCAAAGAAATGCAGGACAATAAAAATTAAAACCACATGACTGTTTCAAAATATTATCCAAGATATTATTATGAAAAGAAAGAAGTCTGATCACACCAATATCTGGTGAGGATATGAAGCAATCCTGACTTACATACACTACTAGTGAGAGGGCCAGTTGTCAAAACAGTCTGGAGAACAATCCGGCAATATCTAAGAAAGTTGGAGATATACAAACACACCTGACAACCCCACACCTAGGTCTACACTAGGCAGAACATTTTGCAGAGTATGCATGAGGCAAACGGACAGGAAGATTCCTTGGAACACTGTTTGCAATAGTGAACAATTGGAACTACCCTAGTTATTCATCATAAGGAGAGTGAATTAATAAACTCATGTGTTTATGAAGTGGAATACTATACAGCACTAAACACAGGCAAGTCAGTGCTTTGCCACTATTGACTGAGAATGGCTGGTGCAGGAGACAAGGCACAGCACATCACCATTTACACAAATTTAAAAACCTACCAAGCTGGATTGTGTGCCTTTTGTGGGTGCATCCACATGCATTAATGTTAATACATTAATAAATTAATATTAATAAATTAATAAAAATTTACATGAAAATTATGAAGCCAAGTTCAGGATAGTCCCTGCTTCTCTGGGGGAAAGAGGCAAACAAGATTTTGCAGTAATGTGTGGAGAACTACAAATGAATTTGTCATGTTTTATTTTTCAAGCAGGGTGGTGGTATATGGGTCTTCAAGTTCTCAATCACATTTTGTATGGCTGAAAAATTTCATTAACGCTTTCTTAAAAAGAGAAGCAAGCAGTGAAGCAAAAAACATTCACAAGGGGAGAAGTCCTAAGGGCTTGAAGGAAGGTCAATGGCATGGGCAGGAGCCCTACAGTCAGAGACCTGTATCTGAATCCCAGCTCTTCTGCTCACCAGCTATGGTGTGGTTTGAGGGGCAAGTTAATTAACCTCTCATGAACCTAATTCTCCCAGGTGCAAAATAAGAATAATGATATTTATTCTCACCTGAATGTGGTTCGTTCAGTAATTAAATAAAATATATATATTTTTAAATAGCACGGCGCTTGGCACATTTTAGAAAATTATATATTCTGGTTTATCTAAGACAATCTTTTTTAACACCTGCTGTTTTATTAGGCTATCTGTCAATCTCATGAGTGTCCTGATTTGGAGAATAAATGATATTGTTATCCTATACATTATAAATACTCAGTGTACTCCGTTCATGTTAGTCTCCTTTTGGTTTTCAAGCCCTTAGAACCAGCAAGCAGTTGCCTCTCTCTTCTTTCCCAGTGCTCTTCCTACCTTATGTTTATGTGGTGGGAAAGTTTAGTCATCTCTTCATGCTATGGGTTCAGGGTATCTAACCTCCTGTAAGGTTGCTGCAAGATTCCTGCTCAAATTCAACTAAACACTTGGACTGGAAAAATACAAAAAGTTTGGAATTGTTAGAGCAAAATGGTACAAGAAGTATTAATAGCCAAGAACAAAAAATAGCTGAAGAAATACAATGAAAACTATCTTTTCTTGAGGATTTATCATGCATAAGCATCAGGTTTCCCCCATGTCCATTGTTCTCCATGGTTCCTGACAACTTTCAAAGATGTTCTTCTCTGGCTATTAGCCTCAATGGCCACAGCCGAAGTGTGTGTGGATGTGCAGGCATTCCCTGGGACTGCCAACTTTCATAGCCTTCTTTCTGCTTGAAAGTTTGAAGACCTGGACTTATTATATGATTTCTGCAGTTAATGGCCTTTTTAACAATACAATGCCCTCAAAAACTTTTGGTCTACTTATTTCTGGTCATTTTCATGTAGTAAGAATCACAACCCAACTTCTCTGCTGGACATAGTTCTTAGATTTGTTTTCGTGTCTCTTTTCCCCAAGTTAATGAAAGGAACCCCCAGGACATCTGAAGCAACGGGCTTGAGTTGGGCAGCAGAAGCCTATCGTTCTGGTGCAGGAGGAGTTGACTTTTCCACCTATGTGATTTCTCAAATATCTGGGCTCTTTCTCTTCCTTGCCATCCCTTCTCTTAAATGTCAGAACTCACATCTTTCTTGTGAAGCCTATCCTTCTGGATCTTGTTCAAAGTCTTCCCTCTGAACTACAAGTTCTATAAACATCTTAGTCTGGCTTCCAAGTTACTGAATATGACAGTTCTATTGTGAGTTCTGTTGTGTATTTGGCAACAGTTTCACATGGAGCTCCTTCTTCCCTGCTTCTAGTGTTTCTTTCTCTGCTTTAGCGTTGGGAAACAGCAGTATCTACATCAAGATATTCAGCACAGTAGAAGCTTATTCTTGTTTCAGTGTATCAGTTTGATGTTACTGGCGATGGGTGACTCCAGGATCCAGGCTCTTTTCCAGGCTACTGACGGCTGTCTTCTTGAAAGCAGCCATAGTTTAAGGCCCATCTAAAATAAAAGTTAGTTCTGTTAACCACTAGGTTTCACTCACTTGGGTGAATTGTGGGAAATCATAATCTGAACCAAATCAGAGAAGCAGATAGATTTTAAAGACATTACCCGGGACCAAGGATGCCATTGAATGGAGGCCCCTGGGGATCTGATTTAATGAGTTCACAATATTCTTTGTTAGCACATTCACTACTTGTATACAGATGAATGTCCCTGAGGTGGGTGGGTATAGAGTATATTTACAGATAGACTCAGACAATGCCAGTCCTGTCTGTGGATTTTCTTAGTTCAAGAGACCAGGATTCTACCATAGTTTCTTCTACTCCATGTTCCAGTACCCTTGGGAAAGTCATGTTTCCTCTCTGACCCTGGTGTATGCATCTACAGTCCAAGAAGAGCAACTAAAAGGATATCTAAAGACCTTGATGACTCCAGAGGTCCACAATTCTATGATCTAGTGACTCATATAGCAAATCTTGAAAACTATAGTTTATTCTTTATCTGAGTCCTAATTTCTAACTTGAGAAAGACCCAGAATCACATACACCTATTTTCATAAAGAGATCCTCTGAGCAGTATGACTTTCATGTCAAGAAAGTCCATTGGAAGTGGCAGGTCAAAGGCTTGCTGTGGGGGCCAGGCTATGGCTGGCCATCTGGGGCAGACCCAGTCCCCAGGACGGTCCCACCTTAGACAACTCTGTCTTTCTCAGCAAATGGCATTGCACAGAGGAGCGAAAATGGTGGAGGTTGCCAAGAACGTGAAGGAGGTAGCACAAAAAAGCTGAGCATAAGGACTGAGATAGGAAGTGGGGCTCTTCCCTACCAGGAGTCTCCACTTGGTTGTACAACAGTTGCACGATGTTTTATTCATTCTCCTCACTGATCGTCTGAAAAGAATCCTAAAGCCTCCTGTCCACCAGAGCGCCGCCTGTACATGATTCAATTAACCTTTACGGTGGCTTGGGAAGTATGTGCAAGAGGAGAAGCTTGCCTTAATTGGCAGCCTGACACAGACAATAAAGTTTGATCAGATGATGCACCGGGGACATCATTAACATCCTCTTCTGAAGACTACGTGGTGTGTAAAAGTTGTTTAATTTCTGCTGCAGAAGGAAGGGAAAGGAAACCCGCTTCATATTTCCTCATTTTTTGGCTTATTAAATATTTCATTTCCTCGCTGTAAGCACCAAATGCGCCTCAGATTTTGGTGTCTGTGCAGCTTCCCACCTAGCTTTAACTGCTCTGTAATCTGCCAAATGATCATTTCCCTGTTATTAAAACTTTGCATTTAGCAAGAAGTGTTTGGGAAAAACAAACATAAATAGAGACAGATGGAGTGATTCTTTCCTGAGAGTTTTGAATTGGAGAAATGAGGTGAGGCGGAGGGGAAATGAGACTGTGCTGGTGGCCTTGGTGGTTTTTCACTTGCCCAAGGGTAGAAGGTGAGGAAAACCAGAATCACCCTAGGCCAAAGTCTGGGTCCTCACTCATGATCCAGACAAGGTAGAGTTTTGGGGTTTTTTTGTGTTTGTTTTGTGTTTAGAGAGGCAGGGAAGGGCAGGGGGAGAGAATCTTAAGTAGGTGCCAAGCATGTAGCCATGCAGGGCTTAATCTCATGACCCTGACATCGTGACCTGACCTGAAATCAAGAGTCTGACACGTAACCGACTGAGCCACCCAGGTGCCTGGAGATGAGTTTTTAAATCTTGGCTCTTCCAGGAAGCCCTTCCCAACTGAGCATAGAGAAGACAGGAAGAGAACTAACTTTTACAGAATGCCTCCATGTGCTAGACATGGTCTAGATTATCTTAAGTCTCACCCCTAGCCCTAGGAATGAGGTCCTATTATGCTGCTTTTAGGGATGAGGAGCCTGAAACTGAGAAAACTTTTGAGACTTGTTCAGGGAGGCAGTCAGCCGGTGACAGAGCCTGAATTTCATCTCAACACTGTCTTTCTCTTTACTCCATTAGGAGGAGGATGGATGTCCTCTTCAGATTGAACCTGACAAAGAAAAAAGTCACTCTCCTACTAAGTGTATCATTTTCCCATTTCCCTACAAGAGACAAAAATGCCTACCAACTTAACTTATGTACTTACTAATGTGCATTTAAAAGAGCTTGGAAATGGTTAATGTGCTAAAAATGAACAATTAATTTTTACTCATGCAAAGGCACTTAAAATTAAATAGACCTATGAATGTCAAATTACAAATTCTTTTGGAATCAACAAATTGTCATCAAATAAAGAGGCAATGCTCACTCTGAACAAAATACTCTGCTGAGGACAGTGGGGGGTTGGGGGGAGAGGTAGAGAATGGGCTCTAGGCTTTCCAGAAGAGGAAACCACGCAGAAATATATATGGTATAGGTACCGTAGTCACACCCATTCACATGCACATGCTCACATTCACACACATAGGCACACACAGCCACCCCTTACTTGGGGCACAAGGCTTTAAATGCAAAATAATAGACAGCATGCATGCCTTTGTGGACTTACCAGCTTGGGGAAAAGATAGACCCAGAATACGTAATTATACTTATGAAGAGGAGGGAACAGTCAGGTCAAGAGGGGCTTCTTGGAAGAGGTGGGACTTGGGAACACCTTCAGAGTCCTGACCTGTGTGTCCCTGGGGGACCACCCAGCCTCCCCATTTAACCCTCTAACATCGGAATGGAATCTGCAGTCTAAGACCCTCTCCTGACACCTTGTGACTAAGAGTGTCATGGGATGCCACTGTCCCAGGCAACAGGGGGCATGAGGCAGACTGTCCCTCCTGTGGTCTGCCTTCCTCCAGCCTTCTTCCAGAGGTCCGCACCCAGCACATCTTCCAGCTGGACCTTTCCCGGGAACTTGGACAGCTGTCTCCGTTCTCACCCGACCTCATTGTCCTTACTGAGCTCTGGGTCACCTCTCTCCCTCAGCATGTTCCTGGCCCAGGTTTGGTGCCCTCTGACACTTGTGCTAACAGGGAGAGAGCCACACTTAGTCTCACTTAATCCTTGACCATTTCAGCAGCAGCCTCTGGAGATGGGGCTTAGGTGGGAAATTCCATGAACGACTAGAATGGTGGGAGTCTAAAGATGCAGAAGGAGAAAGGCAACATCGATGTAGAGGCCTGGGGATTTGGGGCTGGGGTGGGGGTTTCTCTTTATCTCAAAGTTCACTTTCACATTAGCCCTCTCTCCTTGGCAAACTCAGTGGCAGGCATGTGAAGTTTGGAAGGTGAGGTGACAATGAACCAAGAAAAGCTCTCTTCCCGTGCTTAGATGAGTGTCTCTCCTAATTTCTTAATTTCCAGACATTCAGGCTTATTCTCCCCTGATTGGAAGTGTAGGAACAGGGGTATGAAGCAGTCACTCAGCAGAAATAATGATGATGATGATGATGATGTTGATGATGATGATGATGGTGATGATGGCAGTAATCACAGAGGAGAGGCTCATTTATAGGGCTTCTCATTTTCCAATTTTCTCTTTGTTCTGTCTCAGATGAACATCAGCTAATTGATCCTCTGGCATCTCTCTGAGTTAGGTAAAAATTAGAATTCCTTCTCAAGAAATATTCAGTTTATTAATAACCAAGGAGGCAGATGATAAACTGTTAAGGTACGGGCTTTCCCCTTGCCCTCTTCCCCCCCTGCCAAAGTCATTGCTAGTGGGTTCCCTCCCATGGTAACAGTGGGGGCTGGTTCTATATTCTGCTGGGCTGTGTCCAGCATATAGTAGACGCTTGCGACAATTGCTGGTGGGTCACCTAAAATACTGACTCAGTTAATGAGTGAATGAATGCAGGTCTTGAGAGGCTTGTTAGATGTATAGCTCATTGGGGCCTGGGGAGACTGAATACCAGTGTTCTGGTCGTTTCTAACAGGTATGGTTTATTTTAGAGATGCCATGGAACATCTACAGTAGGTAATCACAGAGACTAAAATGCCACTGTTTTCATTCATCCTCATCATCACCCCAGTGGGAAGGAAAGGCTCCAGGAATGGGGAAGACAGGAACGATGCAGCTTGTGTTTCTTCTAGATCCTTCTGCATTCCTCACCTCTGCCTGCCTAAGGTGAAGGATTCTCTACAACAACTCTGGGAAAGCCAAAATGCCCTCTCTGTCTCCAGTTTCTCCTCTTATAATCTATGCCCAGCTCCTTGATGAATCTGGAAGTTTCACTCTGTCCATGTAGCTCGCCTGATCAATAAGCAAGCAAACAAAGAGAACTCATCCTGACTATTGGAATTGCTTCTGACTGCCCCCACTACACGCACTTTGACATTGGCAGACTAGGGCTATCAAAGCTTAGCTTTTCCTAGCTTGGAGGCCTAGACTAAGTCACTTAGTCTTTCTGGACTTAGTTTCCCTATCTGTGAAATGGGAATAATAGTACCTACCTTCTAAAGGTTCACCTACCTTTGAACCAACAACAAAGGTGCAGTTGGGGTTACTTTTGTTGTTGTTTGTAAAGATTTACTTATCTGTTTTAGAGAGAGAAAGAGAGAGCGTGGGGTGGGGTCAGAGGGAGAGGGAGAGAGAATCCTCAATCGGACGCCCTGCTGAGCATGGAACCCCATGTGGGGCTCAGTCCCACAACTCTGAGATCACAATCTAAGCTGAAATTAAGAGTCAGCCACTTTATTGACTACACCCAAGTGCCCCAGGGTCCCATTATTTTTGCCTGACCCTTAAAAAGAAAAATAATGAAACCAGGATCTAGAAGGGAATAACCAGTGGAATAAGTCCTCAGAAGTCTTGGAAATATCCAGGGTCGGCTCTAACCAGAAGTACCATCATTTCATGTTTACCTCGTCTGCACAGAACCTCATCTATAAAATGTCCTTGTGCCTCAAGGACTTTCCTTCTTTCTAATAATATGATTAATTAGTCATGAACTGAGGAAGTAATGGCTGTAAACAAATTAAAATATAGCTCTTTTAAATATCTATTTACATTTAAACACCAACTTCCCTTAAGTCAATTTTTTGTTTTATTTTAATTTTTCAATTTTATATGTTGCCATAACATTAGATGTTATTCTATTTGCATGTTTTTCTAAATTTTATTTATTGTTGTATAAAGTAAAATTTGTTCTCTTTGGTGTATAGTTCTGTGAGTGTCTATCAATGCCTAGAGTTAGGGTAATCACAATCAAGATACGGAACAGCTCCATCAAGCCTCCAGAAATTCCTTTTGTGGTTAACCCCCCTCCCACCCCACCTACCTGGCAACTACTGATCTTCTCTGTCTCTGTAGGTTTGTTTTCTCTAGACCATCAGGGAATATGTAGCCTTTTGAGTCTGTCTTTCCTCCTTGACATAATTCATTTGTGATTCATTCATGTTGATTCCGATATCAATAATTCATCCTTGTATTGCTGAGTAGTATTCCATTATAAGGATGTTTCACAGTTTGTTTATCCATTCCCTGACGGACATCAGGTTTGTTTCCAGGTTTGCGTGTTAGAAACAAAGCCACTACCAACATTTACATATGGGTCTTCTGTGGCACAAATTTCTCATTTCTCTTGGATAAGTAAGTGTGGGATTTTTGGGTCATATGGTAAGTGTATGGTTAACTTCATAGAAAACTGCCAAACGTTTATCAGAGTGGAGTTAAGATTTTGCATTCTCATCAACAATGGTTGAAAGTTTCAGTTGTTCCGCATCTTCACAAGCACTGGGTGTCGCATGTTTCTCTGACTTTAGCCATCCTAATGGGTAGGTAGTGGTACCATCTTGTGCCGGTGCCCTGTAACAGGTTAAAGAAGATTCTTTCCGTTCCTAGTCTGATGAGAGTTTTTAATCATGAACTGATGTTGAATTTTGTCAAATGTTTTTTCTTTACTTGTTGAGAAGATCATGTGATTTTTCTTATTTTATTTGTTAATATAATTAATTCCATTAGTTGATTTTCAAATGTTCACTCAGCCTTGCATGCTAGGGACAAACCCTACTTATTCATGATGGATTATCTGTTTTATAAAATATATTGCTGGATTTGATTTGCCAAACTTGTGTGCCGTTTTGACATCCATGTTCATAAGAAATATTGGTCTGTAGTTTTCCTGTCTTGTAATCTCTTTGCCTGGTACTGTTGGTATTAGGGTAATGCTGGCCTCTTAGATGGAAAGCAGCCATAGACAATATGTAAATTAATGTGCACAACTGTATTCCAGTAAAACTAAACTTATAAAAAGAGGTGGCCAGCCAGATGGGACCCACAGACCATAGTTTCCACCTCTAACTTTAGAATATTGACAAGATCCGTCTTCTCTGGCATTTAATGCTATAAATTTTCCTCTAGACACTGTTTACCTGCATTCCACACGTTTTGAAATGTCCTATTTTCTAATTTCTCTTGACACTCTGTCTTTGAACTCCCACAGCTTCTTTCAAAGTATGTTGCTTAATTTTTAAATATTTGGGGCTATTCCAGGTATCTTTCTATTCCATTATGATCAGAGAACATTGCATGATTCCATTTTTTTTTTTTTTAGATTTGTAAAGCTTATTACATTATCCAGGATATAGTCTATCTTGGTGAATATTCCATGTGCACTTGAAAAGAATTTTGCTTTCTGTTGTGTTTTGATGGAAGATTCTACTAATCTAATATCTGTTAGGCTAAGCTGGTTATTAGAGTTCTTTGGTTTTATGTCCTTGGTGATTTCTACCTACTTATTCTGTGGGTAACTGTGAGAGGAATATTAAAGTATCCAAGGATGAGTAAGGTTTTTTCTACTTCTCTTTCAGTTCTGTCAGTCTCTGCTTCCTGTATTGTGATACCCTGCTGGTCGGTGCCCACACATTTAGGAGCGTGGGGTCTTCTTGACCCTCTCATAATTATGTAATGTTCCTCCTTATCCCCAGTAATTTTATTTATGCTGATGTCTTCTTTTTGTGACATTTAATAACCTACTCTATCTTTCTTTTGATTTGGATTTCCATAACATAGATTATCCCATATTTTTGTTTTTATCTTTTTTATTTAAAACTTTTATTTTAGGGTGCCTGGGTGGCTCAGGGGGTTAAAGCCTCTGCCTTCGGCTCAGGTCATGATCACAGGGTCCTGGGATCGAGGCCTGCGTCGGGCTCTCTGCTCAGCAGGGAGCCTGGTTCCTCCTCTCTCTCTGCCTGCCTTTTTGCCTACTTGTGATCTCTCTCTGTGTCAAATAAATAAATAAAATCTTTAAAAAAATGTTTTATTTTAATTCCTGTTATTTAACATACAGTGTTATTTAGTGTCAGGTGTACAATATAATGATTCAACACTTCCATAGCCTTAATCCCCATCACCTGTTTCACCATCCCTCAACCACCTCCACTCTAGTGATCATCAGCTTGTTCTCTGCAGTCAAGAGTCTGTTTCTTTCTTTCTTTTTTAGATTTTATTTTTTATTTGACAGAGAGAGAGATCACAAGTAGGCAGAGGAGGCAGGCAGAGAGAGAGGAGGAAGCAGGCTCCCTGCAGAGCAGAGAGCCCAATGCAGGGCCCAATCCCAGGACCCTGAGACTATGACCTGAGCTGAAAGCAGAGGCCCCAACCCACTGAGCCACCCAGGTGCCCTAAGAGTTTGTTTCTCGATTTGCCTCTTTCTCTCTTTTTTTTCTTTGCTCATTTGTTTTGTTTCTTAAATTCCACATATGAGTGAAATCATATGGTATTTTTCTTTCCCCAACAGACTTCTTTCACTTAGCATTATACTCTCTAGTTCCATCCATGTCGTTACAAATGACAAAATATCATTCTTTTTTATGGCTAATATTTCAGTGTGTGTGTGTGTGTGTGTGTGTGTGTGTGTGTACACCACATCTTTACCCATTCATCAGTGGTTGGACACTTGGGCTGCTTCCATATCTTGGCTATTGTAAATAATGCTGCTATAAACATAGAGATTCAGGTATCCCCCTGAATTAGTGTTTTTGTATTCTCCAGTAGTGCAGTTGCTGAATCATAGTAGTGTAGCTCTATTTTTAACTTTTTGAAGAAACTCCATCCTGTTTTCCAGAGCAGCTATACCACTTTGCATTCCCACCAGTAGGGCAGGAGGGTACCTTTTTCTCTACATCCTTGCCAACACCTATTGTTTCTTGCGTTGTTGATTTTAGACATTCTGGCAGATGTGAGTTGGTATCTCCCTGTAGTTTTGATTTGCATTTCCCTGATGATAAGTGAATGATCTTTTCATGTGTCTTTTGGCCATCTGGATGTCTTCTTTGGAGAAATATGCATTCATGTCTTCTGCCCATTTTTAAATTGGATTATTTGGGTTTGAGGGTGATAAATTTTACAATTTCTTTATATACTTTGGATACTACCCCATTATTGGATATGTTACTTGCAAATATCTTCTCCTATTCAGTAGGTTGCATTTTAGTTTTGTTGATGGTTTCCTTCTCTGTGCAGAGAACTTTCTTCACAGTGCAGAAGTTTCTTTTATAATAGGAAGTCCTAATTCTTAAGTGGGAACTAGGAATCTGTATTCCTTTTGTTTGTTTGGTTTTTACTAACATATAATGTATTATTTGTTTCAGGGGTACAGGTCTGTGAATCATCAGTCTTACAGAATTCTCAGCACTCACCATAACACATCCCTCCCCAATGTCCATCACCCAGCCACCCCATCCCTCCCATCTCCCTCCACTCCAGCAACCCTCAGTTTGTTTCCTGAGATTAAGAGTTTCTTATGGTTTGTCTCCCTTCCCAGTCCCATCTTGTTCATTTTTTCCGTCCCTACCCCCTATGGACCCCCCCTCTTAAATTCTTCATATCAGAGAGATCATATGATAATTGTCTTTCTCTGACTTATTTCACTTGACATAATACTCTCCAGGTTCATCCACGTCATTGCAAATGGCAAAGTTTCATTTTTGATGGCTGGATAGTATTCTAGTGTGTGTGTGTGTGTGTGTGTGTGTGTGTGTGTGTGTATCACATCTTCATTATCCATTCATCTGTTGATGGATGTCTAGGCTCTTTCCATAGTTGGGCTATTGTGGACATTGCTGCTATAAACATCGGGATGCACATGCCCCTTTGGATTACATTGTATCTTTGGGGTAAATATGTAGTAGTGCAATTGCTGGGTCATAGGGTAGCTCTATTTACAACTTTCTGAGGAATCTCCATACTGTTTTCCAGTGGCTGCACCAGCTTGCAAGGAATCTGTATTCTTAAACTCCCCAAATGACTTAGATGTAACCTCTAGTATTGCCTTCAAGTTGGTCCAAACTTTATAGAAGTTTGATAGAGGGATAGAGCCACAGCCCTAGGAAGGGCACAAGTGGGGCTGAAAGACAGGGTTTTGTAGGATAAGGGAGTCTTATGGGTTTGGAAGAGGGACCATCAAGGGAGAGAGTGATTGGGGAAAGGAAGGTTATCGGTGGTGTAGATTTGCAGAAACAGTGAGGGCATGTGGAGGAGGCTTAAGGCGGGGTGGAGGGACTTGTCTGAGAATGGAGAGCAGACAGGGAGGGAAGGAAAATGACTCTGAGAAAACCTGACATGAAAACAAGAGGCTACTCTCTGCTGGTATCCGGTTTCTGTTACCATTAGTAGAGGGGATTTTCTAGGGAGGGTGGGGGGCAGAGACTGGATTGGTGGGCAAGGGAACACAGAATGGCCCTGGGTGGGCATCTAATAGGACCCAGGAAAAGGATAATGCTGACTAGCCCTGAGGGAAGAGCTGAGGCCGGCAGAAAAGGCCTGTGATGGGGGTGAAGCTGCTGGTTGGGGCCTGAACTCACAAGGGCAATAGGAGGCAAAGGGGAGGGAGGCGTTGGGAGGGGCTGAGAAGGGCCAAGGGAAAGGAGTGCAGGGGTGCAGCGAGGGAAGGTAAGTGAGGGACGTGAATCTGGTGCAGAAATACGAACACCTTGCGGTTTGACTTCGGGCAAGTCACGCAGCCCTCTGGGCTGTGTCTCCTCATCCTTCAAACGAGAGGGCACAGCTCCCAGGTTTCCCACAAGGATCAGATGGGAAAGCGGGTAAAAGTCTAAAATAAATGTTCACAGATGCAATGTTGCTGACTGCCATGTTTGTTATTAATACCACAAGAAAGCGGATGTTATCTCCTATGGTTTTGGCCATGTTGGATGGGGAGCATTTAAGCCTTCAAGGCGAGGAGAGAGCAGTTAGCTGTCATGTCATGTGACCTGTTACCATTGGTGATGAGAAGAATTAATTAAACCCGTCCCTGAGCTGGGAGTATATTGCGATAGAATTTAAGGGTGCTTATCAGGAGTCGACTAGGCCCTTCTTGTAGAACGAGTTGGGGACCAAATGGCTACAGAAACATCAGAGACTAAGTAATACCTCTCAGTTGGTGGTGTGGTCTTCAATGATTGACATAATGTTTCTGATTATTGTTTTATAATACCTCGCACGCTCCCCCATTACCATTCCATTTTATGACAACATTAATATACAGATGTTACTTTAATCTGTTTTTTAATTTATCTCGGCTATCCCACATGTACATTTTCAAGTGATTCGTTTATTTAGTAGCACCTCATTTATTTTAAAAGTTTTTGGTTTTTTGGTTTGTTTTTTTTTTAATCACCGTGAAAGCACTAACATTCGGACATGGCTTCTCTTTCATTTCTTGCTTCAGCCAGAGGAGAGGGATATTCGCCATTCTTCACCTCAGGGCCAAGGTCACATTTCTTTCTTCTTGTCGAATCACCCATTGCCATTGCTTACGAACCACATTCCGGAACGTGTCTGTCCTCTTCCTTTTTTTCCGTGTTGAAAGTGTAAGCGACTGCCTTCGGCTCAGGTCATGATCCTGGAGACCCGGGATCTGGCTCCCTGCTCGACGGGAAGCCTGCTTCTCCCTCTCTCACTCCCCCTGCTTGTGTTCCATCTCTGGCTGTGTTTCTCTCTGTCAAATAAATAAAATCTTTAAAAAAAAAAAGTGTATGCACTGAGAGCAGGTTTGGTGCAGTATCGGATGAGAGCCCCCTCTTCCGTCCCCACCAAACATTCTCACAGTAAAACTGACTCTCTTGGTCCATTTTGATCTCTCAAGATGTCTGTTGACAATGAAGAAGTTGGATTTACGCTGGAGTGCAGGCCAGGGTCTGGGATCAGGGTACTCCGGTGTGTCTCCTCTCCCCTGGGATGGCCAGTTCTAGCCAGACTGATGGGAGCAGCGAGCCAGTCCCACTAAAGGCCAAAGTGGTAGAAGAAAGACAGTGAGGCTTGTGTGTTGTGAAAGCCAGTGTCACTTCAGGCTCCGGCCCTCTCCGCTGCTCCAGGGGGCTTTCCTGGCAGTGGCTAGACCTCGCCTCCCGTTGTGCTGGGCAGCTCAAGCCCACATGTCAAATACGAAGTCATCCTCTTTCTCCAAAACTTGCTCCGCTCCCCTCCCCCAGACTCCCCAGTCCTCATGGCCCTCCATGCTCCCCCTTAGACTCCCCAGTTTTCATGGTGCCCCACATCCTGCCAGTTGCCAAGTTCTATAAATCCTTCCTGTTCAGCCTCTTCGCTATCTTGGCCCTCAAGCCCATTTCTCCTGCCCCAGCCTCAGCGGAGGGCTCGCTCCCCAGCCCCCTGCACGACTGGAGCCGCTCCTGACTCCTCCTGCACCGCCTGCCTCCCGCCTTGCCTGCTCCAGCCTCCCCATCCCCTACAGGACAGCAAGTGGTGTGGGTGGGACACTACCTTCCTCCCCTTCTCAAAAACCTCCACAGCCGGTTTTTCTTATTGGAAAATATCAAATTCCTTTATTCTGTATTTTAGCAAGCCTCCTAAACACACAGGCCTCACCTTGCTTCTCCAGCTTTAGGATTTCTTAGGACTGGCTGGCTCACTGCTCTCATGGACACAAAAGTTGGTGGGCTGAAGATGATAAAAGTATATTTGGTTGTTAGGTCACAGAGATTCCGCAAGTGGTACTGTCGGGGAGGGGACATTTCTCTGCCCTGCACAGTCCTTCTGGGACTCTGCTCCCTCCACCTGGTGGCTTCTTACCCCACCAGGTCATCAGTGTCCTCTCTTCCATGGCCAAAAGAGGAACGAGAGTGCGAATCACATCGGGGTCCTGAAGGGCCAGTCCTGCGAGTGGTAGTTTATGCCTTCTGCCACCCTCCATGGGGCAGGACCGGTTGCATTGCCACCCCCGTGCACTGGAGCCCAGCAGACGTGGCCCCAACATGGGATGACCCAGAGAATATGGACCCTGGTAAGCGCCCAGGCCCTGCTGCACGCCCCACTGCTCCCTCGTGTAGACTGCTCAGTGCTGTGTGCCAGAGCTTTCCTGTTGCTAAGAAATGAATGTGGTTGATTGACAAAGATGGGGAACAGGCCTCCTGGAGGCAGCAGAGGAAAATGTGGTGGAAAGTGACGGGGAGAGGGAGGCCTCGCCGGGGCCAGCCCCGCTTCTGGTGGGACCTGACAGGGGACCAGGGCTGGATGCTTGGGCCGTTTTCCTCCTGTGCTCATTACCAGCTTGCCCTAACCAATTCCCTGGTGTAGAAGGAATGTCCCAGAGGAGGGATGGCCTTCCTTGCGAAGCAAAGCGGAGGCCTGTGGAAAGGCAAAAACTTACATAAGGGCAGTAAAGTTCTTAGTGCGCCGTGCAGAGCACTTGATAAACACTGCTGGCTGATAGACCTCAGGAATCCAGGGCTTCTAGTAACAACAGGGTGAGGGCCAAGCCTGAAACCGCTCTGCAGCCCGGCCCAGGCTGTAACAATGTTGGGCGGGAGATGCCACTTTGGAGTGCTTGCCTGGCTCCTAGTTTGACTTCAAAAGTCTTTAACACTGTCATGCATTCTCTTTCTTTCTTTCTTTTATTACATTATTTTATTTTTTCAGTGTTCAGGAAGTCATTGTTTATGCCCCACACCCAGTGCTCCATGCAATACGTGCCCTCAGTACTCACCACCATTTTCTAATGACTGAGCGCCAACCTCATCCCTGTCTCCTCCTGTTTATCCAGCTGCTCCAAGACAAACAGCCTCATGCCAGACCCTGCTTTCCTCCCACGTAGCTTCTCTGCCCTCAGCCCTTCTGGCTGTTGTGTCCCCATTGGCCTAACAGAAGAAGGAAGAGAAATCTTGGAAACATCCATGCAGGAGCATGGCCTCTGCTCGGGAGAATGCTCTTTTGGCAACCAAGGCTCAAGCCACCGCACCTGACTTCTTCCTCTACACCCATCTTCCGTGTGCAGCCACGGCTCAGCCATAAGAGTGCCTGCCCTCCCGATCATACACGCCTGTGGCCTAGAGATGCTCAGGGTCCTTCCCCTCTAACCTGTGGCTCTTTGGAGGGATGGGGCAGTAGGCCAGAGGATAAGTGACATCACTGACAAACATGGTGTTTGTCCTAGCATTTTCCTTTTTTCCTTTTGCCATCATCTCCAAAGCCCCCATTCATTTTCTGTTCTTCTGTCTGGTGGGCTGTCCTTCACCGAGAGCAGTGTCCTGATTCCAGTTGCATTTGAATGATGGGAGGCATCAGTGGGGACTGAAGGGTGAGCGGAGAGGGTGGGTTATTTCCTCTGCTGCTCCTTATGCTCCCCAGGGTCATAGTCTGGTGGTGGCGTCAGGCTTCCGCAACTATGCTCCTATGGGAAGTGTCCCACAGCAGCACCCACCTCCCTGGGCTCCACTTAAGCCATTTCTACCTCTTGTCCCTGGAGACCTGAAGGAGGTCCTCCTTTCTGGATACCGTAAGTTTCTTGCCACCTAAACATTCCTTGGTGATTGCTTTCAGTCTGGCCATATGTAAGTAGGCTCTTCATTAAATTGTGCTCAGAATCCCAGCTGAATATCTCCTCTATTTATTGCCAGGATCCTGATGGAGACAGTGACAAGATAAAAGTGGGGAGAGAGAGAGCGCTAAAGTAACTTAAGTGTTTCCAACATTGTCTTGGTTCCTGAGAACAAACTCTGAAACATAGGGGTTTGGGGGAGAATGCTCTCAGAAAGTCCTCCTGCAAGGAAGGAAGGCAGGACCTGACAGAAGGAAAGGCTGGCCTATAATGTGGCAGTGAAGCCAGATCTCTGCTGATCCCACCAAGATGGCCCTTGAGAGCTGTCTCAGGTTGAGGTTGAGGGGTGGGCTTTTGTATTTCCAGTTAGCCATCTGTCAGCCATGGGCCAGCCCCTGAGATGGGGCAGAATGCTGGGCATGGCGTGGCCTAGATCAATGCCCAGCAGGCAAGGAGGCTGTGAGCCCTCTGCAGCTGACATTCCTGACAGTGAACATTGTCAGTCCTGGAAAAAGGATCTGAAGGAAGCATCAAGCGGCCACTACAAACACCATTTCATAGTAAAACAAATGTGGATACACGCTGAGGTAGAGCCCAACCTTTGCAGGAAATTTTAAGATTAAGCGTGAGACTCGATAGACATTTTCAATCTCTGCTAGCTTCTCTGTGAAAGCCTGCAGACCACTGAAGACACTCCCTCTCCTTCTGCTGAACTATGTGACGAGGGCTGCTGGAGGAAAACCTGCTCCACAGAAGAGCGTGGAGACCCCCACTGACACGTCTAAGCACATGTGAGGCCCTGGGGCTCCCCTCCCTGGAGAGTTTGCAACTTAAGACTCATTCCCTAGCATGGAAAGAGGGAAAGAGTGCTTCCCAACAAAGGGGTTCCAAGCCTCATTAAGCAGGTGTATCAGGGCCGTAGGAGATAAAGGGTGTCAAGGGCCCTCCCCATCCAACAGCTCACCATCTGCATCACCCAAGCAGAAAGCTGGGCTAGCAGAGGAGAGCTGAAGGGGGCCCAGGTGACATACGGGGTTTGAAGGTCTGGGCACATGAAAACATGAAAGCATGCTTAAAAAGCTACGGAACTGTTTATATAGAACAAATTAATCCCCTTTTTTAAAAAAGATTTTATTTATTTATTTGTTTGAGTGAAGGGAGGGGCAGAGGGAGAGGGAGAGAGAGAGAATACCAAGCAGATTCCCCGCTGAGCGCTTGCCCAGAACCCAAGGTGGGGCACATCTCACAACCCTGAGATCATGACCTCGGCCAAAATCCAGAGTCAGATGCTTACCTGCCTGAGCCCCCCAGATACCCCTAAATTATTCCCTTTAAAACACACATATATATACATGAATATAATGACTTTGTGTACATGTTAGCACATTTGGAAGTACTGTGAAAAGCTGAACTAGCTCATCTGAGCACACAATGTCTGAGTCTGGCTAAGTCCTGTCCTTAAGGAGGAAGGCAGAGTTCGAGTCAGCGGCTCCTAGCTCAGAACAGGATACATAAAAGTCCCATTTAAACAGCCCTATTTCTAGAACTGCTTTCTTTTTGCTGTACGCACATCCAGCTCTTCTTCCTCCATCATGTCCCCCGTCCCCCACCCACCCACCCACCAAAAAAAGCTCCTCCTTGTACATTTATGTCAGGGAGGACTGAATCCAGGCCCCACGCCCTCATAGAAAACAAAAGCCAGAAGACCATTTGGTGCCGCCTTGATCCCACTCTCGCTGATAGCTTCCAAATGTATTTGCTATTTGCTCCCATGCCCCCGTATACCCCTGCTGTTCCCAATTGTCCATTGCCTATTAGGAATGGTTCCAGCCAAGGTATTTTTCCCTATTTATTTGCTCCTTTTTCCCTGGGAACTTTGCTATGCATGAGTAACCAGCCTGTGATGCTGCTTTTGTTTGACGTTTTGCATTCGTTAAAAACCAGTCATCTGCATGTTTTATAAACCCGTAGGGGTCTGTCTCCCCTCCATCAATGCTGCAAGTACTCATTAACATCTGGGGAAGTTATGGCCCCAGATAGGGGGGATATGCGACCTACCGAGTATGGTTTTAGGGAATTTGCCTTAAAAAAAACCAACACCAAAGCCCTTTATATTCATCACCAGGGTTGCTCACTAATAGAAATGAGCCTGCCTCCTTTTGGGACCTCAGTGAATTCCCTTTTCCCAGCCTAGAATGCATTTCTCTTCCACTGTAAGGCAACTTCTCCTCTGGGAAACCCTTTCTGGGCACTTCAGCCAACTCTGATTCCTCTCTTCAATGAAAACCACCAGTCAGTCAATTTAACCAACATTTATTGGGCACCTCCCATGTGCCAAGTACAAGGCTAGGCATTTCTGGGATTTAATATCAATAAGCAGAGTCCTCTGCCCTCGGGTGCTAAGCAGAAAAGCAGACACACAGACAAATTACTAGAACCAAGTGCAGTGAGAATTTGGATGGCATCGTGCACAAGGATCAGAAGCAGGAGAGAAGCAAGGCTTTAGTGACAGGGAAGGGTTCAGAGGGAAGTTAGTCAAGGATGCCGCAAAAGAACTTGTGGTCATTCCAAAGGAGCTTGAATTCTGCCCCCCTGGTGGCTGTGGTTTCGAAGTGCTTCCCTTGGACCAACCACCAGAATGATGTGAGATGGTTGTGTCAAATGCAGTTTCCTGAGATACACCCCAGACCCGCCAATTGTACAGTTGGCATTTTCTCCCATATCATGGGTAATTTTAATCATCCTGAAGTTTGAGAAATGCAGCTCTGGAGGGTGAGGGCCAATGAAGGGTGTAATCTGACTTTTCATGGTATGCATTTTGGTTAATACGAACTTCGTGCTCATGGTAAATCTCAGCCCTAGCTCTCCATCCACCAATCCTCTATCCTCCTCCCACTCCAGAAGCAACCATTGCTTCTAGTCTCTTAGGCGTCTTTCTAAGTGTGCCTGGTGCCCAGTCATTGGCCTGCTTTGTCTAGGAGGCCCCCCCGCCCTGCCCCTGCCTTCCTCTGCTGTCCCCAGGCTGCTTTGGCCACTGTGTGCTGTGAAGTGGGGTCAATGGGAGGCACTGGAAGGCAAGAGCAGGGAAGGAGGCAGATGTAATCAGGGACACTGACTCACCTCTCCCTCCTGACCTTGAGCAGGATAGGAGGATAATTTTTTTAATGTATTGTTGGATCCTGTTAGCAAGGATCTGGTTAAGAATCTTGGCATCCATATTCATCAATGGCTCTGTGGTCCTAGCTTTCTGGGCAAGCCATTGTCCCTGGCTCCAGAAGGCGTCCCTGGCTCCTGAGCTCAGAGATCTGTTAACGTCCTTCCCTCTTCCTCTCTTCCTCAGGCTCTGATGTTCCTGACCTCCATGTCTCTTCCTTGCCCCCTGTTTGCCCTTCAACTCATTCAACACATTCCAAATGACTTCCCTGTATTACATTTCCTCTATGAAATGTCTGGTCTGAGAAGCTTTCCTGAGTAGATTTTCCCTGTATTGCTTTTTTTTTTTTTCTTTTTTTTCCCCTTAAAAATCTATCTGCTGGATGAGCACTGAGCTGTTTTCAAACAACCCTCTCTTTGAGAACAACTAGAAAGATCAAACAAGATATTTTTAAAATAGCAATAATAGCAAAAAAAGAGACAATCTCTTGGAAGGTATTCGAGCATTTCTAAGGTCTTGAGGAATTCCAAGGCCGAAATTTAGAAGTGAGAAAAAGACCCAAGAGAGAAGGCCAACAAGTAAAGACAGTTTCTCCCTCAAGGGTAATGGTGCTTTCAAAAATAGCCACTAAGAAGTCAGGAAGGTGAGCAGAACTTTCAATAAACTCAGAGGACTATGAAGCTTAGAGCTCATCAAGGAAGTGGCATCTGCTACATACCCAGGCTTTGGGGTGGGACCCCAACACACTAAACCTTTGCAGAATTGGGGAATCACAAATAGGTTAGTTCTCATAGAGATGGAAGGCCAACTTTGAGGCATTCAACTTTCCAACTGGAATCTGGCTGACTGGGGATTGCTAGAGCTTCTTGCCCAATTGCCCTGCAAAAGTAAATCCTCTCTGGAAGAAGACAAGATCATCTAAAAGACCAAATTATCTCTGTAATTATTCATATACAAGTCTGACACTCATTAACATAACCAGCTGGGTAAGTAAGACAAGATATGACTGAGAAACCAAGATCGACACTAGGCCCAAGGGATATAGTTATCAGACTTGGACTTTAAAATCACTAGGAGGGGTGCCCAGCTAGCTCAGCCAGAAAAGCACTTGATTTGGGGGTCATGAGTTCAAGCCCCATGTTGGGGGTAGAAATTACTAAAACAAAAATTAACTTAAAAGAAATTGCCATGAATAATATGTTCAAAGAATTTAAGGAAAAACAGTGATAATTTTAGTCAAAAACAAAAAGACTAAATAGAAACTCCAAAACTGAAATTATGACTCAATGAATTACACAAAGGAAAAAAATTATGAAATTGGAAAATAAATTAGGTGTAAGTATCCACATTGAAGCACAGAGATTAAAAAAATCACAGAAACGGATGTTGTATTTTGTCATATGCCTTTTCTGCATCAATTGAGAGTACCATGTGGTTCTTCTCTCTTCTCTTATTGATTTGTTCTATCACGTTGATTGATTTGCGAGTGTTGAACCGCCCTTGCATCCCTGGGATAAATCCCACCTGGTCATGGTGGATAATTTTTTTAATGTATTGTTGGATCCTGTTAGCAAGGATCTGGTTAAGAATCTTGGCATCCATATTCATCAAAGATATTGGTCTGAAGTTCTCCTTTTTGATGGGGTCTTTGTCTGGTTTGGGGATTAGAGTAATGTTGGCTTCATAGAAAGAGTCTGGAAGTTTTCTTCTGTTTCTATTTTTTGAAACAGCTTCAGGAGAATAGGTGTTATTTCTTCTTTGAATGTTTGGTAGAATTCCCCAGGGAATCCATCTGGTACTGGGCTCTTGTTTTTTGGGAGGTTTTTGATCACTGCTTCAATCTCTTTACTAGATATAGGTCTATTCAGATTGTCAATTTCTTCCTGTTTCAGTCTTAGAAGTTTATGGGTTTCCAGGAATATATCCATATCTTCTAGGTTGTTAAACTTATTAGCATATAATTGTTGATAGTAGTTTCTGATGATTGTTTCTATTTCCTTGGTGATTAAAACTCTTCAAAGTAGAAGGATAGAGGAAACATTCCTCAACCTTATAAGATCTATCTAGGAAAAACCCACAGCGAATATCATTCTCAATGGGGAAAAACTGGCAGCTTTCCCTCTGAGATCAGGAACAAGACAAGGATGCCCACTCTCACCACTACTGTTCAACATAGTGTTAGAAGTCCTAGCAACGGCCATCAGAAAACAGAAAGAAATAAAAAGTATTCAACTTGGCAAAGAAGAAGTCAAACTCTTTCTCTTTGCAGATGATATGATACTCTAAGTGGAAAACCCAAAAGACTCGACCCCCAAACTACTAGAACTCATACAACAAATTGGTAATGTGGCAGGATACAAAATCAATGCACAGAAATCAGTTGCATTCTTTTTTTTAAATTTTATTTATTTGACAGAGAGAAACACAGCCAGAGAGGTGACACAAGCAGGGGGAGTGAGAGAGGGAGAAGCAGGCTTCCCGACGAGCAGGGAGCCCGATGTGGGACTCAATCCAGGGTCTCCGGGATCATGACCTGAGCCGAAGGCAGTCGCTTAACAAACTGAGCCACCCAGGCGCCCCTCAGTTGCATTCTTATACACTAACAATGAAAATATAAAAAGGGAAATCTGAGAATTGATTCCATTTACCATAGCACCAAAAACCATAAGATACTTAGGAATAAACCTAACCAGAGGAGTTAAGGATCTGTACTCAAGGAACTACAGAACACTCCTGAAAGAAATTGAAGAAGACACAAAAAGATGGAAGAGCATTCCATGCTCATGGATCAGAGAATAAACATTGTTAAAATGTCTATACTGCCCAGAGCAATCTATACTTTCAATGCCACTCCGATCAAAATTCTACCAACATTTTTCAAAGTGTTGGAACAAACAATCCTAAAATTTATATGGAACCAAAAAAGACCTTGAATCGCTAAGGAATTGTTGAAGAAGAAAAACAAAGCTGGGGGCATCACATTACCTGACTTCAGGCTTTATTACAAAGCTGTGATCACCAAGACAGCATGGTACTGGCACAAAAACAGACAAATAGACCAATGGAAAAAAGTAGAGAGTCCAGATATGGACCCACAAATCTATAGTCAGATCATCTTCAACAAAGCAGGAAAAAATTTCCGGTGGAAAAAAGACAGTCTCTTCAATAAATGATCCTGGGAGAATTGGATAGCCATGTACAGAAGAATGAAATTCTACCATTCTCTTAAACCACACACAAAGATAAACTCTGAATGGATGAAAGACCTCACTGTGAGACAGGAATTCATCAAAATCCTGGAGGAGAACATAGGCAGGAACCTCTTTGACATCGGCCACAGCAACTTCTTTCAAGACACGTCTCCAAAGGCAAAGGAGACAAAAGTGAAAATGAACTTTTGGGACTTCATCAAAATAAAAAGCTTCTGTACAGCAAAGGAAACAGTCAACAAAACAAAGAGGCAGCCCACAGAATGGGAGAAGATATTTGCAAGTGACACTACAGACAAAGGGCTGGTATCCAAGATCTATAAAGAACTACTCAAACTCAACATCCAAAAAGAAGATGAACACATCAAAAAATGGGCAGGAGACATGAAGAGGCACTTCTCTGTAGAAGGTATACAAACGGCTAACAGACACATGAAAAAATGTTCAGCGTCACTATCAGGGAAATTCAAATCAAAACCACACTGAGATGCCACCTTACACCAGTCAGAATGGCCAAAATTAACAAGACAGGAAACAACAAGTGTTGGAGAGGCTGCGGAGAAAGGGGAACCCTCTTACACTGTTGGTGGGTATGCAAGTTGGTGCAGCCGCTTTGGAAAACAGTGGAGATTCCTTAAAAATAATTAAAAATAGAGCTACCTTATGACTCTGCAATTGCACTACTGGATATTTACCCCAAAGATACAGATGTAGTGAACAGAAGGGCCATATGTACCCCAATGTTCATCGCAGCAATGGCCACAATCACCAAACTGTGGAAAGAGCCAAGGTGCCCTTCAACAGATGAATGGATAAAGGAGATGTGGTACATATACATAATGGAATACTATGCCTCCATCAGAAAGGATGAATATCCAACTTTTGTAGCAACATGGACTGGATTGGGAGAGATTATGCTGAGTGAAATAAGCCAAGTAGAGAAAGTCAAGTATCACATGGTTTCACTTACTTGTGGTGCATAAGGGGTAATATAGAGGACAGTAGGAGAAGGAAAGGAAATGGGAAGTAGGGTAATGTGGGGAGAGATATAAAACATGAGAGACTTTGGACACAGAAACAAACTGAGGGACTTGGAGGGAAAGGGTTGGGAGGATGGGAGAGCCTGGTGGTGGGTACTGAGGGCACGTATTGCATGGAGCACTGGGTGTGGGGCATAAACAACGAATCTTGAAACACTGAAAAAATAAAACAAAGTTTTTAAAAAATCACAGAAAGAAATACAAATATATCTTCTTAATGGACAAATTATTTAACTTGACTGTGCCTCAGTTTCCTCATCTATAATATGGGAATAATAGTGATAATATCTATGTTATAGGGTTATTGTAAGGACTAAACGAGTTAAATATACATAAATACTTATAAGGATACCTGGGTGGCTCAGTCGGTTAAAGTCTGACTCTTGATTTTGGCTCACGTCATAATCTCAGGGTTGTGAGATCAAGCCCCATGATGAGCCCCATGTTGTGCTCTGCTCTGGGCATGGATTTTGCTTAAGAGTCTCTCCTTCTTGGGGCACCTGGGTGGCTCAGTTGTTTAAGCGACTGCCTTCGGCTCAGGTCATGATCCCGGAGACCCTGGATCGAGTCCCTGGATCGAGTCCCTGGATCGAGTCCCTGGATCGAGTCCCGCATCCAGCTTCCTGCTCAGCGGGAGGCCTGCTTCTCCCTCTCTCACTCCCACTGCTTGTGTTCCCTCTCTGTCTGTGTTTCTCTCTGTCAAATAAATAAAATCTTTAAAAAAAAAAAAAAGAGTCTCTCTCCTTCTCTCCCTTTCTAAAACAAACAAACAAAAATACAAAAATACAAAAAAAAGAGAAAAACCCTACCCTTTAAGTATAAAACTATATATAAATGTATAAAGCTTCTAGAATAGTGCCTGACGGAAAGTAGATGCCGTGTGTTTCTCTTACTGCTGTTACTGAAACTTACACTTGGTTGGAAAGGAAGTATGCAGCACTGCTTCATCCTCTTTCTCCCCTTCCTTCATTCTAATAGCTGGGTAGCACTCTCTATGATGTGCATACCATGATTTATTGAAGCAGTCTCCTGTTGAAGACATTTTGGATATTCTTCATTAATATCCTAATACATAAATTTGTGTTTGTGTACATATGTAACTCTACCAGAGCTCATATTGTTTTTTAAAATATTTTATTTATTTGACAGAGAGAAACACAGCTAGAGAGGGAACACAAGCAGGTGGAGTGTGAGAGAGGGAGAAGCAGGCTTCCCACCAAGCAGGGAGTCTGATTTGGGGCTTGATCCCGGGACTCGGGGATCATGACCTGAGCTAAAGGCAGTCACTTAGCCAACGAGCCACCCAGGCGCCCCCCAAGTTCATATTTTTTAAAAAAAATGTTTTATTTATTTGCCAGAGAGAGAGAGAGAGAGAGAGCGCACAAGTAGGGGGAGCAGCAGGCAGAGAGAGAAGCAGGCCCCTAATGAACAAGGAGCCCCATGCAGGGCTCTATCCCAGGACCCTGAGACCATGACCTGAGCCAAAGGCAGACTTTTGCTTAACCTAGACACCCAGGCGCCCCAAAGAATATATGCATTATAAAAATCAGTAGATACTTACAGCTTTCAAACCTGGTGGCCCATTTCCACCAACAGCATTTGAGAGTGCCTGTTTCCTGAAACTTATCAGTGTAATATATTTTCAAACTTTCTGACGGGGCCAAACTGATGGCATCTGATTTTAGGGAAATTGGCATTTGAATGAATTTGAGCTTCATTTCATATGTTTAAAAACCATCTATATTTCATTTTCTGTTCATGATTCCTTGCCAATTTTCACATTGGACTATTAGGTTTTTCTCTTATTGATTTGTAGGCAACATTTATATAGTTAGGCTATCTATGCTTTGTCATATATATTGCAAATTTTTTTTTCTTAGTTTGCTGTTTGTCTTTTAACTTTGTTTATGGCAATTTTTTACCACGCAAAAAATTTTAATTTTATGTATTCAAATCTATCATTCTGTTTTATGGATTGCCTGTTTTATGTCATGTTTAGAAAAGACTTCCCCACTCTTACATTTAAAATTTTTCTCCCTATGTTTTATGGAATCATTTCAAATTGAGGAGTGTTGAGATCAGATTGAAGTCAGAAAACTCATTTTTGGGCTGTCATTTAAAGAACAGATGGGAGGGGAACAAGACTAGAGGCAAGGGGCCCCCCTCTCAGGCTTTTAATAATAATTCAAATGAGGAATAACAAAGGCTTGACTTTAAAGCAGGAGGGAAAGCAGACTAAGGAAGTGTTTAGAAGATAAAATCCAAAGGGCTTGATGATGGTGCCGGGATGTTGAAGGGTAAGAGGCATGGAGACACTTGCGTCACACCCAGGTTTGGGGCTCGAGCCTGACTGCCCGTCTTTGGCACTTACGTGGTTGTATTTCTCTTGAATTACATGTCCTGGCTTCCCAGTGATACCTGGCACCTCTCAAGGGGAGGGACTCCTCAGAGATCCATTTGGTTCCCAGTAGAACCTAGGCCAGTATGCTCACGAAGAAAGGGCAAGTAAAATGTTTGTTGATGAGCACACGATGGTATTCTCAGAGGGGGAGATGAACTGAGCCTGTGATGAACTGGTGAGTGACAATATGTTTACTTTTTTCATCAGTCTTCACAACATCCTTATAAAGTGAGCAGGAGTTTCCCCAATCCCTAAGCTCATGACCCGCCTGTGGGATCTCTTCACCTAGGTGCCCCGCTGGCCCCTAAAATTCTACATTATCACCCATGTACATGCAGTGTGTCCTGTTTTACAGTGTCAGTTGCCGTGAACTGAACCATCATCCGCCCAGGCCCCTGAGCTGGGAAGCTCAGTCAGCTCTGACTCCTCCCTCTCCCTGATGGTCTACACCTTGCAATCTTCCATTACAGCTGGCCTCCTGGCAAGTATTCCTCCCACATGGCTTCATTCATCCACAAGCCACCACCTTAGTTCAGACCTAGTCTCTGGGAGCTCCCTGAGCAGCCCCCCTGCCTCCCTTCCCTCAAGTTCTTTACCAGTCCACTGCCAGAGTGATTGTAGAGAAAACAAGGAATAAGACAGATCCGTCCCTGCTTAAAAGCCACAGTGGATAAAAGAACGAATCATTATTGTGCTTGATATGTGAAGACCTTTATAAATCTGGCTCTCCCCATCAGCGACTCCACACTGACCTCTGAACCCTTCTCTTCCCCAACCAGAGCAGTTCCTCAAACATCTGTGTCCTTGGCTTTGCTATGGTGGGCAAAATGATGGCTCCCCATGACACCCGAGCTCCCGGCCCTGGTCCTCGCAGGACCGAGCATCAAGGGCGAATCAGTTGACCATCCAATAAGGTGATTGCTTTGGATTATCCCAGTGGGCCCAGTGTCATCACTAGTGTCCTCAAAATTGGAAGAGGGACACAGGACAGGATCAGAGCTGCACAACGTGGGAAGGACTCCATCAGTCCTGGCTGGCCTTGAAGGTGGAGAAAGGGACCATGAGCCAACGTTCCAGCAGCTTCTAGAGAGCCCCTCGTGGAGCCTCCAGGAAGGGACCCAGCCCCACCAGCATATCGCTTTTGGCCCAGGGAGACCCACATCAGACTGCCAACCTCCAGAGCTGTAAGAGAGGAAGTTTGCTATTGTGGTAAGCCGCTAATGTGTAGTGATTTGTTACAACAGTAATAGAAAACTAACACACTGGCCATCCTCTCTGCCTGGAAGGCTCTTTCCTTAATTGCTTCTCCCAGTTTAATGGCACCTCTTCTGGAAGATTTCTTAAACTCCCACAGGCAGAGGGCGTGCCCTTAGTCTCCCAAAGCTTCCCCCTTTGTATCATTTTTTGCAATCTCTTTGCAGCACCCGGGTGTTCTGTAATTTATCTGATTCGGTATCTCCCTCTCCCACTAACCAGAAACTTGTTTATTAGTGTTGGGATTGTCTCTGGTTTGTTTTTACTTCCCCAGGAAACAAAAGGACCTGGCATTTGATGTGAAAAGAAAGGATGACAGATGAAAATACAGGGCAAGCAAGGGAGTGGCTTAGCAAAGGGACCACATTGGGTCATGCCTCGAGGGGGCGGGGGGGCTGGGGTCCCCTGTAGGACAAAGAGCTTTGCTGACAGATCCTCTTATATTTCTCCCCAAAACCTTCCTGGTCCCAGACCAGTTTATCTTTGGGCAACTAGAGAAATGTCACAGTCCTAAAATGTTAGTCTCTGCCTTTCTGTTGCTTGGATGTTTAGGCCAAATCATGAGCCATGGGACAGATGGTGGGGCCGTTGGCAAATATATATCAAGCCCCTCTCTGTACACAGCCCACTCGAGTCTCTGAAGGGGACGGTGGGATAAAGTCCTGGCTTTCAGGGACTTCCTTCTGCAGCCCGAGACGCAGGTTGTAACCAGATGAAAAGTATGTGGCTCAGTAAGAAGTAGATGATATTAGAGGTCATTAAGACGGGCGTAGGGGCCAAATGGAAGTCCCATTTGGAACTCCCAAATGTGAGTAGGGTCTGGGGCGAGGCTTCTGAGGGGTCAGGCCGACCAGAGCTGGGCTCCATGGGACTGCTGTTGCTAGAGCTCTCGAACACCCTGGATTTCAGTCAGGGTGGGGCCTGGAGAGCAAGTGTGTAATCCCGCAGCCCAGTGCATTCATTCATACATTCATTCATTCAACAAGCATTTAAGGAAGCACTCCTTTTTTTTTTTTAATTTTTTTTAAGGAAGCACTCCTATGACTTTTAGGAATGGGGCAGGAGAATATGAAATGGGAATACAAAGCTGCAGCCACTGATAGCCTTCTGGTGGAGCTCACAGTGTCATCCAACCTGGTTGTGATCCAAATAAAATTCTAGCCTAGGTGTTTGGTAAATGTACTTCTGTGGGTGGTTGAGAGGTCACTTGCAGCTGGGAAGCATTAGGGGCAGCTTCTTGGCGTAAGAAGCTTTCTTTTGTTTTTTAATTTTTATTTATTTTTTTATTTTTTTATTGTTACTTAAATTTTTTTTCCCAGTGTTCCAAGATTCATTCCCCATTCCCCACACCCAGTGCTCCACGCATTAGGTGCCCCCAGTACCCACCACCAGGCTCTCCCATCCCTCCACCCCCTCCCTCCAAGTCCCTCAGTTTGTTTTTGTGTCCAAAGTCTCTGTTGTTTCGTTTCCCTCCCTGGATTACCCTACTTCCCATTTACTTTCCTTCTCCCACTGTCCTCCAGGTTACCCCTCATGCACCGCAAGTAAGTGAAACCATGTGATACTTGACTTTTTCTACTTGGCTTATTTCACTCAGCATAATCTCTTCCAGTCCAGTCCATGTTGCTACAAAAGTTGGATATTCATCCTTTCTGATGGAGGCATAGTATTCCATTTCTAACTTGGCCTTGAAGGAGAGCCAAGCTAGTGATAGGTGGGACTGGGGAGGGCAGCTCCGTTTGAAAACTAGGCTCTTTTAAGGTGCATATATTTTAATGGGGATTTATTTTCTGCATTGTTAAAGCTTAATGGTTCCCTCAAATTCTACTGACATGAAGGGAAGGCAGAGCAGTTCACCAAGCAGCCGATTTTGCCCTGAGCAAAGGCACTTCTCTCTACCCGTACAACAGCCCCCCATTGTTTCCTGGAAGAGCCCGTGCCCGCCTTGGAAACCATACAGGAGCCCTTAAACACAACATTCTTTCACTAGCCAAGGAATGACTAAGAGCTGGGTTAGCCTGGGACAGCGCCTACAGGAATGGCTCTGCTAATGGCAGTGGCAGGAAACCACCCTGGTCCCACTCAGGGGAGCACCCGAGGAGAGGTGAGTCTTAATTACCTTTGTACCGAGGCCTTCTACCCCCTGACCCAGACCCAGTAAGCCAAGTGTGTGCTCACGGACCCCCTCACTTGAGGGGTGGGTGAACGATGATGACTGAGTGGACAGAGAGGTAGAGAGGTGGATGGATGCCTTCCTGTGTGTTGCCACTGAATGACTGGGGTGTCACAGGCTTCTTAAATGTCTAGTCCTCCTTCTGCTGGAGGAGGTGTGGCTAAGATGGTCTTGGACATTACATACGTGGACGTGACATTACACAGATCACTGGTCCATAGTCCCACGGGGAATACTTAGAAGGTCAGGGAAGAGCAGAATTCTAGAGCGGGTCTCAAGAGTGCGGTGTCTTACATTCAATTCCCTTAGCTTGTGAATGGGAAGGTCAATGTGAAAGGATGTGTCCAAGGTGGTTGGAGATTCCTCTCTTAGACTTTCTTACTGGGAGGGGTTGCTGCCTACCTTCTAGGACTAAAATTGGTTGATGCACGCAGTAGACCTGAAACTTCCTGCGAGGACGGCAGGCCCTCATCAGTTTATTAACAACTTACAAACAGAACAAACAGTTACCTTGAGAGCTTAAGTGTTGTCACTGTCCAACCCCCCCCCCCCAGAGGGATGTGAGGACCCAGAAATGCGAGCTCCCCTCACTCTACAGGGGTGACTCCCAGGCTGTAGCCCTCCCAGCCTCCACGGCTACTGGAAGGGAGGCCCGACTACTCAGTAGGGGGCAGGGGGCAGGGGTTGCGGTAGGAATGTTCTCATTTCTAAGACTGCTCTGACCGGGTCCAGGGAGGGTTGGGAGCAAGTAGAGAAAAAGGAGGTGGTTTTTATATTCCGAAGAATCTTCTAGCACTTCCCCAGTCCAGGCCTTGAGGTCCTGGCCCTGTTCCAATTTGAGTAATTACATTTTCCCTATGCAAATTGCTCCCCTGAATTTGCATAGATGTGCTGGTGGGGGCCCAGCCTCCGTGGTTGACTCTGCCTGCCCTCTCCAAGCCCAGGCCCATCGGCCTTCTTCTTAGCTCCTCTCGGAGTGGCCTGCTTCCCAGCTAGCAGCACCAGTTATCCTCCCTCTTACGACCCTAATGTCTGTCGTCGACCCGGACACTTGGGGAGATCTTGAATCTGTCTGAGGGCTCTTAAAGCCATCAGGAGTGGAGGTAGCCCAGAGAAAAGACCAGGCCTAGATAGGGTCATTCACTAAGTCTGTCACCCTGAGTGGGTCACTTCCTGTCACTCAAACCCTAGAGCAATTTTTCAGGAGTGCTTTCAAAATTCTTACAACCAATGCATTTTTTTTTTTTTTTTTTTTTTGGAAGCAGAAAGATTAAACCAGGGATCTTCTTAGCCTGTGGTGCCGTGGGCTGGGCGACCTTTGCTATCTACACAGTTGCCCCTTACCTACGGCGAGCGAACTCAGTGCCCACGTTCAAACAGTAGTTCCTCGGTTTATCAGCTGTGTGACCTTGGAAAGACTAATGAACTTCTTTGTCCGTCAGTTTTCCCATCTGTGAAATGAGTATGTAACAGACTTACCTCAAAGGGGTTTGGTGAGGATTAAACAAACTCATTAAGCACTTAGAACAGTCATCATAGCTCGCACCAGCTCTGTGCCAGGCCCTGGTCTGCGTGCTGGATTTACAACTGCCCATGTGCGCCTCACGACAACCCTAAGAGATAGGTGCAGTTGCTATCCCCATTTAACAGATGAGAGAATGGAAGAACAGAGACATTAGTCTACTTTCCAGCGGTCACACAGCCAACAAAGGGCAGAAGGGGACTGCAATCAAGGCAGTCTGGCACCAGAGCTCACCAGGGCTTGGGACCGGGACTGTGACCCTAATTTAGATGCTGCACTGTTTGCTCTGTCCTTGTCGCCATCACTGCATATTATTCAAAGTCATGCTGAGCCTCAACTTCCTGGGATTCTGTGCCAGTTAAATGAGGTTAGAAATGTAATGTTCTCGGGGCGCCTGGGTGGCTCAGTTGGTTAGGCGACTGCCTTCGGCTCAGGTCCCGACGGGATCGAGTCCCACATGGGGCTCCCTGCTCGGCAGGAGGCCTGCTTCTCCCTCTCTCACTCCTCCTGCTTGTGTTCCCTCTCTCACTGTGTTTCTCTCTGTCAAATAAATAAAAAATCTTTAAAAAAAAATAAAAAAGAAAGAGGTGTAATGTTCTCGGCAGGGTGTCTATCACAAGGCATGAGTCCAAAGAATTTAAGTTCCTGCCCTCTGGGCCCACCTTGGTCTCTGTGTGTATTCACCCTGACACAGGAAATGATATTATGCCTTTGCCAAAAAGCACGTATCAATAACTTAAGAGACATTATCTTCAAGAAGTATGTGTCTGGAGCACTCTTTCCCTACACCGACCTCTTTTTCCTGTTTCAGCTCTGCCCCCAACCATCTTGAGAATTTAAAAGATCCCCTTATGTCTCAGTAGCTGATTTTCCAGTCTGTGTGGCCCGAGGACTGCGCTCCTCTTGAGGATGGACTGTGCGTCCTCGTCTAGGAGTCTCTTCAGTCAAGCACAGGGCTTGGCACATAGGAGATTCTCAATAAACTTCTAGTGAGTCAGGAGAGAAATTTGATTTATGAGGTAGGCGCTTAGTTTCTGGTGTGCGTAAATTGTGAGCAGGCACTCTGGAGACCCCCCGGGGAGCAGGCCAAGGTCGTGGCTGGACTTGCTAAGCCTGAGGAGCCAGGCAGGGCCCAGAGGCAGGACGGATGGGCAAAGCAGTGCCTCTCTGAGGAAGGCCTGCTGGGGTCAGGCTGAATGGGGCGCTGGAGCCCAGCCCCTGCAGACCCAGGGGACAACCGGGGCTGGCCGTGGTGAAGGTGAGGAAGTGTGAGCCCCGGGACCTTCTGGGGCAAGCATCAGTGAGCTCGGCAACAGCGTGAGTGCAAAGGATGAGGGGGCAGGAGAAACGGAGGCACGGGAGTGTGGTGGCTCCTCTGACTCCTTCGTGCCAGCGGTGGCCACAGCTTGGGGCGGAAGCACCTCCCGCCAGCCCTGTCTCCCCGACGCCATAGGGCCCGGTGGCTCAGGGTGAGGGCCCAAGGTACCCAGTGACCAGTTTCGGTTTTAGTTGTGCCTTTCTGTTCTCAGAACCGTCTGCCGAGAGCACCCGCAGGTGCTCGTTGTGCCGGACCGGCAGACTGTTTCTGAAATCCAGCTCCTCTGCTGGCCTAACCCACTTCAGAGGCACTGTTTCCTTGCTGGTTGCTCAGTCAAGCCCCCCCGTCTGTTGCACACCACCTTGGGCCTTGGCTGGCCGGGAGGCAAAGGGCGTGCCATGCCTCGGGGGCAGCAGGCGATCACTTTGTGCTTACAGGAGCGGGGACATGGGCCTGAACTAAGCAGGGGATGGCTCTGTTAGAAGGAGGAGCAGCCAGTGCCTTCTACTTCACCTTCAGCCCTCTTTTTTTCTCCATTTTCCATGGTTCTGCCCCCCTTCTGAGAGCCCCACACTCTCCCTGGCCTTGGCCCACCACTTTTCAGGCTGATTCCTCTTGGCTCCCATGTCTGAGCTCACAGCCTCAACGACCTGATCCCACTCACTACTCCCTGGCTCCACCTCAGCCAAGAAGCACACCCCCCCGCCCCTGCCCGGTGCCACAGGAGGGCCCCAGGAGAGGCCGCGGGCAACACCGGCTCAGGGCAGGGCTCTCAGTGAGAGCCGAGATCTAGAGCTTTCCACCGCACGCGCACCCCTCACTGCCCATCTCCTCGCCGGTGGTCACAGCACAGCTCGTCCAGCTCCGATTGGCAGCGGGAGAGCATAACTGGGGAGTGACATGCGCGCTCCGCACAGAGGCTCTTGTTCATGTCAGCAGTGGCTGTTCGAATGTGGCCCATATGTGGCTCGTGTGTGTGCACGTGCGTGTGTGTGTGTGTGCGTGCGTGTGTGTGCGTGTGTGTGCATGTGCACGCACCTCTACTTTCTGCATGAGCCAAGCACTCTGAATCTGTTTATTTCCCTTTTACGATCCCTTTCTCTCTCTCCGTAAAGCACCAGGACAGGCCCAGCGTTCCAGGAATTGCTTGCAAGTGGTCCTCCAAGCCTGGAGCCGGCCTCTGCTGTCCCCATGCAGTGCGCGTAATGGGTCCTCCCAGGGACAATTTGCATAAAGGATAAATAAGAGAAACACAATGTGAAGTTTATTCATTTTTAAATCCTGCAGCGTTTGTGATTGAAGGCCTAAGCTCAGATGTTTGCCGGATGCGTCCCATTAAGACTCGGGGCTTTGTCTAATGTCTGCTCTGTTCCTGCAGGGGGGGGTGTAATGTGCCCTCCCTCCCCACACTGGAGTGCCATTTCCAGAGCCTCCTGCTCAACAAGGGACAGAAGAACGGCGGGCTGTGTTCCCTTCTACCAGGCCCCCTCACTTTAATTTGCTGTAACAGAGCCAGCACATTAAATACAAAACATATTGATGTTCTTGAGAACCCTGGAGGGTCTTTACCCTTCCTTGTCAGAGGAGCCTGGCATGCCGGGAGGGGGAGGAGATGGTGTTTGGCACGCACGTGGAACAGCGCCTCCGGCAGGTCACAAGTGATGGTGTGCCAAGAACTGCGTCCTCCCAGAGGACAGAGGGTGGGCAGAGGGACAGGGGTGCCATCGTGCATGCCTCAGAGCAAGAGGGAGCATGTGGGTGGGGCAGGCACCCTCGGGTTCAGGGCTGTGTTGACACAGCGGTGGTTTGTGAACTAATGACAGGGCGTGAGTGGGAGGAAGAGTTGGAAGGTGCAAGAGAGGGAAGGAGGGAGGGAGGGAGGCAGAGAGCAGGCAGGAGGGCACCCAGCGGTGGCTCTTGATGGGGCCTGCTCGCTTCCAGGTCAGTATGGATTAGCAAGCTCCCAAGAGGGTGCAAGGGTCAGAGGAAGCTGCACAGGACCTAACTTCTGGCATCTCTCTATTCAAAATGCCCCAGGCTCCAGGAATTTGGCAGAATAGATCTGGCTGTCCTGTTGTGCATGTCAGTTACAACAAGTGTGCAAGGAGAACAGATGCATCTCCTCCAGCGAATTCTCCACATCCTTAACCGTGTGTCTCCAGGGCTGGAGGAAACAGATCAAGAGAGGAAACAAAAAATGCAGGACACTATGACAGGACCAGGCTGGGCCACAAGTTCAACTGGGCCACAAGTTCAACTGGATATGAACTTGACATTCTTTTCTCAAAGCTGGTGTATCTGGACTCCTCACAACCCTTGAAGTTATTATTATCAGGACACAGAAACTCAGAGTGTCAATAAATTTCCAAGGGTCTCAGAGATAATAACCGACTGGACTCTTACTTAAATCCAGGCCTGAGTCTGGTGGTGATTATGGTGTGTTAAGGTGGTGACAACTATATTTAGTGGTGGCATTGATTGTGTAGTTGGTGGTAATGATTGTGTTGATGTGATGGTTGTGTTGGTGATGGCAATGGTTGTGTTGGTGGTGGTGTTGATAGTGATGGTAGTCTTGGTGATGATGATGGTTATGTTGTTGGAGGTAGTGGTGATGATTGTGTTGGTGATGGTTGTGTTGGTGATGGTAGTGGTTGTGTTGGTAGTGGTGTTGATAGTAATGGTTGTGTTGATGGTGATGATGGTCATATTTTTGGAGGTATTGGTGGTGATTGTGTTGGTGGTGATGATTGTGTTGGTGGTGGTGGTGGTTGTGTTGGTGGTGTTGATAGTGATAGTTGTGTTGATGATGATGGTTATATTGTTGGAGGTATTGGTATGATGGTTGTGTTGATGGTGGTAATGATTGTGTTGGTGTGATGGTTGTGTTGGTGATGGTGGTTATTTTGTTGGAGATGCTGGTGGTGATGGTTGTCTTGGTGATTGTTGTAGTTGTGCTGGTAATGGTGATGGATGTGTTGGTGTTGATGTTGATAGTGATAGTTGTGTTGGTAATGATGATGGTTATGTTGTTGGAAGTGTTGGAGATGATGGTTGTGTTAGTGATGATTGTGTTGGTGATTGTCGTAGTTGTGTTGGTGATGATGATGATTATGTTGTTGGAAGTGTTGGAGGTGATGGTTGTGTTCATGATGGTTGTGTTGGTGATGGTGGTGGTTGTGTAGATGATGGTGATAGACCTGTTGGTGGTGGTGTTGGTAGTGATAGCTGTGTTGGTGATAGATAGTTATGTTATTGGAAGTGTTGGAGGTGATGGTTATGTTGGTGGTGATGATTGTGTTGGTGGTGTTGGAAGTGCCGGTCATGGTGTTGGTGGTGGTGGTGAGTAATGATGGTAGTTGTGGTGTTTTGGATGGTGCTGGTGCTGATAGTAGTTGCAGCTAATATCTGAATCTTCCTTATAAGAAGACCCTTGGGGACAACTTGAACAAGGACTTTGAGGTAGTTACTTGTAAGTTGCCCAGACTATTAGCATTAAACTTCTGCATTTACTTCTAGAGGTGAGCAGAGAACTCACTATGAGGTAGAAAAAATTTAGGATATCTGAGCCTGTTCTGGCATCCAGGGGAACTAGACAGGCATTCGGGATGTGATTCTATATGGTGCCACTCAGGGTTCTTAGACTTTTGTGACAAGGTCTGGCTGGATAGATAGCCTCTTTCACTGAGGTATTTGGGAAGATAAGACCCTGCCTCCCAAGTCTGGCCCCTTCTATGGCCCAAATGTTCTCTATCTGCTGAAGCTTCCTGAAAATCTCCCTGTCAGCTACTCATTTGAGGTGCTTAAGCATTTCATTTTCCCTGTTTGAAATGCACGTTTCTTACTCTCGAATATTCTTTTTGGGGATTGAGGATACTGAGAGGCTCCGAGCAAATGCTCTGTCCCTGATCAAAATCTATGACAATTCTGGGGACTCCTGAGTGGCTCAGTTGGTTAAGCGACTGCCTTTGGCTCAGGTCATGATCCCAGGGACCCAGGATTGAGCCCCACAAGGGGCTGCCTGCTTGGAGGGAAGCCTGCTCCTCCCTCTCTCACTCCCCTGCTTGTGTTCCCTCTCTAGCTGTGTTTCTTTCTGTCAAATAAATAAACAAAATATTTAAAAGAAAAAAATCTATGACAATTCTGATTAGGAAGAAGGTCTAAAAGCTTCTAGTTTAAGCACTCCCAATCCAGATCTGCAGCAAAGGGACGGCAGAGTAGTCCCATCCACCTTTACACGGATGACTTCCTCACATCTGGGGAGATAACAGGGATGGGGCATATGGGGAGCCTGGGGACAAGGAGAGTGATGAGGTGAGGTCAGGCCTCAGGGAGGGAGTGTGTGGGTCTTGGACATACCTGTCCCCTGCCCAGGTGAGCCAACTGGGAGACAGCTAGCCGACACAATACACACTGCGTCCATGATGAAGTTGCCTGACTCATTACTAGCTAGACCAAAGTCACTGATGTCAGAGGTGCCTCCAGAGGAGCAGACCCCCAAAGCCTGTGCTACACCACGCTAATTGCACTCTTGTTACAAGCCAGAAACAGGGGCTGTGTTTAGTACCCTACAGTCCACACACACTTTCGAATCAATGTCTTTATTTAATTAGTTTGATCTTTGTGAGGGTCCTCAGAGTAAGGTGTCATCATTATTCCCATTTTTCAGATTTGGAAACTGAGACTGAGGGTTTGCCCCTGATGCTGCAGCTAGGAAGCAGTGAAGCCAGAACTGGAAACTAAGCCATTGGACTCTTTGATGCATCAACTAATTATTGATCATCTACTCTGTTGCACACAAGCACCAGAAACTGGCGAGCAAGAAAAGAGGTTCCTTGAGCTCACTTATGGTGTTTCTAGCCTAGGGACTTCTCTTTCTTCTTCTTTCCATGTCACTACATCTCTTTATCATAGCAAAAAATATCAGGTGAAACTCTGATGGGATTATTAATCTTGGACCCCAAATACCAAACTATTGGTAGTCTGGGGCCCTTCAGCACAGGGACAGACAGCCTCAAATCCCTCCATCTCACTTTTTCTGACCCAGAATATTAATGCACCATCACATCATTGATCGTTGCAAGAAGAAATGGTTAAATTATGCTTGGCAAGTGCTATTTGCATGATGAGGAAATATATAATAGATTTTGGAAAGATATTTATCAATGATTCTTGAAAAAATATAGAAATATCAGTCCTCTAACAAACTTATTTATGGGACTGCTCCATTTTCAGAAAGGCTGAATACTATGAATAAGACCTGCCCCCGTGTCCCATCGGGGCATCTTCACTCTGGAAAATGATGCTGGCTAATGTATACAGTGGTCTTTGCACTGTTCTTCTGTGGCATAACCTCTTCCTCAGGCTCAGGTCACACAGGGTGGGCAGCCTCATAAGCTCCCTGTGTCCTCATCTCCTGGCCTCTGCAGCTTACGTGCACAAGGAAATGGAAGGAGTGCAGGGAAGCTGCCTGATGAGGAGGTCAGAGGAGATCATTTATCTCCCCTCAATAAAAACGTCTTTAATTCCCTATCAAAGGTAACTCATTAATCCTAGCATGGGATGAGAGCTTCATTAAAGACACAATCCAATTAATTCTGCTTTTCTGAGTCAGAACTGGGCTGATTTGGGCTTTTTCTAGGCAAGGGGATCCTAGAAACACTTGCTTACTGACAAGCCCACTAATTGCTGGGCCCTTGCCCAGGATGAATCCTGATATCCTTGCGAGGCTTGCGAGGGCTGGCCAATGGAGGTTATAAAGCTGATTGAAAGATTAAGACAGAATGAGTGCCCTGTGTCTTCCTGGGAAGGTGTCAAGTGCTTCCTTTGCATCCATCACTGATCCCCTAAGGCTTCTGAAACCATTTTCCTCATTGACAGTTTTCGGGATGGTGAGCAGGAGTTCCTGTGAGGTATGTAGAGAGTTACCATCTTAGGATATTCGGTGTGAAGGTACGGCAAGTTTCCACTGACCCTGACCATGACAAGTCTTCTCTCCACACAGAGCTCTTGCTAACCAAATGGCTCCACTCATGGAATTCACTGGGTCCCCTCATGGGGTATGGGCTGATACTTAGCCTATGATGACTTAAACTGACACTTCCTGGGAATTCTGCAAACTCAAAAGGGCTTCTGGAAGAAGGAAACACAGTGGAGCAGAGGTGAAGGTGGGAATAATTGGCATAGGGACCCCCCAAGCTTTTGCCGAGACCCACATTGTGACTTGGAACAGGACCTCCTAGATACCTTGTGCTGCAGTGAGAGCCCCATCACAGCAGACATTCAAGAAGAGGTGGAATGACCCACCAGGAAGGTCAGATTTTCTAAGGAATGACCCTTCCAGGAAGGAAGATTTCAAAGTCAGATGGCTCATTGGCTACATGATCTCTAAGACTCAGTGACTCCTGTAGTCCATCACAAGCAGATGTGGGACCTATACTGGAGAGAGATGAACAGATGGAGATTGAGTCAATACCTACAGTCCTCTGGACACCTGGGGACTATTATTTAACAGTCAACATCACAGGTATGCTTCCAGCCTGCTTTCCACTCCCCAGTAGGTGGTTTCACCCAAGAGGTAGGATTCCTGACTTCCAGCCTCGGCCCTAAGTAGCTGTGTTACCTAAAACAAATTTCTTAATTGCCCAATCCTTGGCTTGCTCATCTTTAAAATGGAGACAACAATGGAACCTTCAGTATTTGCTAGATGGCTGGGTTCATGGTTCCTTTGAGGTTAAGGACAAAGTCCACATACCGTGCCCCGGCTCTCCAGAGTCCCATGTGGGTCAAGGAAGCACGCCCATAACTTGATAGTGACCCAAAATACGGTAAAAAAAAAAAAAAAAGTATGCTTAAGAAAGAAGAAAAATGAGGAATTTTTCTACATGAAGATGTATCAAGTATAAGGTTTCTTCTAGATTTAAACATATATGATGTTGTGATTAAAAGGCATTGTGGGGTATTGCAGAGTCCTGAGTTTATCCGCCTCATTACCACATCCCCAGCTGTTACAGAGTAACTTTTGTTGAATCATTTTGCTTCTTGGGACAATGTTATGTGTGCTGCCCGCTGCCTACCCAGGAGAATAAAGTATCAAATGAAATTGGATGTCTGAAAGTGCTTTGAGTAGTACACAGCAGTGTTCAAAAGCAAACATTAATACATGATTAATAGCAGGAGTTATGATCCAATTGGCTGCAAAAGATTTGTCATTTCCCCTAATTATTTTTCTCAGCTGCCCTTTGCACTCTCAGCAAGTTAGTCTGTATCTACTAGGCCATTGGTTCTCAAACTTGAGCTGCCTCAGAATCTAGAGATGGTTGGTGCCCATCCTCTGACTTCCTGATTCCGTGGGTCTGGAGTGGGTCCTGCGAATTTGCATTTCTAAGTTCCCAGGGACCGCACCTGACTGCCAGACTACACTTTGAGAACTACTGGTCTGGAAGTATTGGTCTAATTCTTTGTTGCACTTAATATGTATGTGGACTTTTCTTAGCCCAATCACTTCCCAGCCTCCCTGTGAAATGGACATGAGGTCACGCAGTATTAGGGATATTTTATAAATGCACAGAATGGGGCCCAGAGACCGGAAGTGGTGAGGTACTGAGGACATCACAGTGAATCAATCAGTGGCCAAATGGGAATAAAAATCATGGTTTCTCTGGAGGTGTGGTTCAGTGTCCTTCCCGTTGGGCTGGACTGCCCCCTACTGGCTGGTCAGCCCTGGTCGCTAGCCCCCCCACCTGGAGCTCGGGCTGGTGACTAGTTGCAAGGCTGCCCTGAGTCCAGTGTTGCCAGCATCTTCTGACAGCTGCTGCTGTGAGGCATCTGTTTGTTTGGATGGAAAGTGTTGTGGTCCAGGGATGAGCTCCCACTTTTGCAGCCACAGTGTTGATCAGATTCTGCGGGTGGAATTCGTTCTGAGCTGTCCCTCCGCTGTCCCTAAGCACCGACTCAGGCTTTGTCTAAGGCACAGGCTGCCTATGAAAAGACAAAGTCCTCAGGCCGTGGCTAACTTTTTATCCACATGGTTTCCCTGGACCCAGCGACAAGCAGTCCATTGATCAAACTTCAGTAGGCTCCTTAGAGCCCTCCGTGCCCCTAGCCCTGCCCTTGGCCCACAGACCCAGAGAACCCCTAGAATGCTCCCCCCTTGATATGCAATCAGGCTTCTCTTGCCCCACCTGGACACCTAACCAAATTCCTTCTGAGTAATTTCCTCACCCTGCCCTCTGGCTGTCAAGTTTTCGGTGCCTGTTGTATTCAGAGTTGAATTTAGTCTCTCCCCTATTGCAGTAGTCTTAAATAAAATTTATCCTGCTGTTTTTGCCAAGTGTCCAATGAATAATTATTTTTTTAACACCAGAAACATTTTTGATGCTTTTCCTTCTGTCTGTGTCCAACCTGGGCACCAGGTTGTTGTCCTCAAAACGGAGTGACTTGTTGACCGGACCTTCAAACTCTCATCCCTCGGAGTGATGGGTCATTCAGCCACCTTTTTCTAAAACTGCTCCTTGCCAACACCCCCACATCTGGAGGCCCTGGTGGCTCCAGGAAAGCCCATCAGTGCTCCAGTCTGCAGCCCATTTGTCCCCTCCTCACACCGTTCTGTGGAGACACTACTCTTTCGAACCCTGAGGTCTAGGGTTTTGTGGATCCCAGGAGAGGCCAGACCTGGTCCCAGATAGGACAGGGGGTGCCTGAGATGTGCAAGAGGTGAGCTGGCAGGGCACTGAGCCTTTTGAAGCTGCTCCACCAGAAAGGGGGGAGCAGGGTGTCAGCTGTGAAAACCAGTCTGTGAGCTATAAACACCAACTACAAGCACTAAGTCCTGCAAAGCCACAGAAAAAGACTAGGTCTCTTGGATTTCTATTTTTCTTCTTCCCTTCTCCCTTTCCAGCTTCACAGCAGTGTTCTCCGGTCGGAGCAGGTTTGCTGTTATTATGTCTGCGGCTGCTCTCGGATGCCTGTGTGTGTGCGTGCGCGTGTGGATGAGAGCGTGTGCGTGTTTTCTCCAGAGTGACTGGTTTGTGCTGTCATCAGCCGTTGTTTTGGTAAATGGCGAGTTAAACAGATATATCCAAGCGTAAAATCTAAAAAATGTTCCCTCTGGGCGCCCGGGGGGTGTTGTTTGAAATCAACTACATATCAATTGAGCGGCGGCGAGCGGATCCGATGATAAATTCCAGTCCACAGACGCCTTATAAATTACATTTTTTTGTGCGCGATCTTGCCTCATCTCAGCTCCCCAGAGGCCCTTAGACTGAGAACTATGATTGTGTTGGAGAAACGTTTGCTCAGCTTGAGCGAGGCCATTAGCATCGCAAGTGCCAGTCCGTCCCTGCGCTCCCCCGCCCCCTCCCTCCCCCCGCCCCCCTCCCGCCCCTTTAACAAAATACAATATGTGCCTGGTAATTTTTCTGTTCATTATCTCATTGTTTTCTGTAAGTACAAGGTTAGATTGAATTACTGCGGGCTCCGCCGCCTATTTGTAATTCTCCTTCCATGCCGAGCTGCTAATGAATGGGCAATTTAGTCAATTCTTTGTAACGGCTTCTTCTGTGCGTCAGCCACTTAATTACTCTGAGCCTTTCTCACTGCTGCTTTATTGCATGGAAAGTCGGGCTGCTTTGAGGGCTTGGCACAGGGATCTCCAGCTTTCAAAAAAGAAAAAAACAAAAAACAAAACAAAACAAAAAAAAACAACAAAAAAAACCAACCATCAGAGGCAACCAGATTTGGGAATCCTTGATGCCTTCTGCAACGGCTGGAGTAATGCTGTAGCAGAAGGCCTCTGCCTATGCAGCCCCTGCCCGTCCCTGCAAGGGCTTTATCTTCCTCCTTCTTTGCTGTTGATTTGGCTTATTCCTGGCTGAGGCACTCACTGGCCAGGTGTCAGAAAGGCTTAGTTCCTCTCCACGAACATCCTTATAGAGGCAGTGCTGGTGTTTTAAAACATTAATATTATTAGCCTGGTTAGTGTGCTATTTCAATATTAGTATCCCCAAACCATCACCAGGTGTCCTACTCCAAGACACAGAGTGCGAGTGCTCCCTCCTCATCTCAGTTTAGAGCAGACCCCATAACTAGGGGCATGGTGATGAGTATATTATCCCCCTTCGACAAAGGGAAGTTCTGGGCATTCCAAGTAACATGCCTAAGGTCACTGAGCCAGGTGTGGCAGAACAAGGGCTCACAGTCCCTTGGGTCAGCATGCCACCCAAGGGGCACTGGAGAACAGGGCCAGTAGCTAGGCTGAAGTGTCCCAAGGTGGAGCCAAGCGTGAGTTGTCCTTAAAAGGGACGGGAATAACTCTGGAAAGGGAGAGGGCTTTATGACAGTGACTGAGAGGCTGAAAACCCCAAGGAACTGGGAACTCTTCCAATAGAATATCACCCTACAAGGTGGCATTTTTGGAGACATCTGTCATGCTACCAGGTTATTTCTGTGTCCCAGAGTTAAGAAGAACATGTAATTTATCATCCTAACTGGGATATTTTCGGAAGGGAAAGGAGGCAGGCTGAATAATCCTGCTGGGGTCATGGGAGTAAACTGAGACTGTCCGGAGCACACCGGGTGGCATGGTCGCCCCGCTCAGGTAACCGAGAATGGACAGACGCAGTGCCCGTGGTGCCCCTTCAGACCCGACCATTCTGATCACCTGGGGGATCCATCCCTGTGTTTATTCTTGGTTGCTGGGCATCCTACTGATGTATGCGAGCTACAGAGAATCTCTGCCTATGTCTAGAAAGTGATGGATTCAACAAATTCTCTGAACAAACACTGGTCTAGTATAGACATGTGAGTACGGGAAGACAAGATCTGGCATCTTGCCTGCTCTAGCAGAACGAACATCAGCGGTTTTCTGAATGCTGCTAATCTCCTGAAACAGGCTCCTTAACACACTGGTCCCTCAGAGCGCAAAGCTCATGTCCTCCTTTTGGCTCTGATACACTCCTACCCGACCTTCGGACAGCAGCTTAAATGTCACTTCCTCCAGGAAGCCTTCCCTGACCTCTGAGATTACATTAGGGCCCCTTGTTTTTCTATTTCATAGCATCCTGTACTTTTCCTCTTCATTACACACCACAAGTATAATTATATGTGTAATCATGTGTTCAATATCTCTCCTTCCCACCCCACCCCGGTCTGACTCTATTTGGTCCCCAATAAATACATGTCCAATAACAATAGCTCATATTTAAATGGCACAGTCTGCATACCAGGTGCTATCCTAGTGGTTCACAAACAGTACTCAGGAAACCTCACAGGTTTATATGATGGCTACTATTCGTATCCCTATTTCACAAATGAGGAAACAGAGAACCCAGGAAGTAAAATAGCTTGATGTAGGGGAGGTAGGTTTCCAATCTAGGCAGTCTGGATTTCACTTCTAAAAAGAGCAGAAACTTAGGGGCGTCTGGGTGGCTCAGTCGTTAAGTGTCTGACTTTGGCTCGGGCCCTGCTCCCAGGGTTCTGGGATCGAGCCCCACGTTGGGCTCCCTGCTCGGGGTGAGGGGGGAAGCATGCTTCTCCCTCTCCTACTCCCCTGCTTGTGTTCCTGTTCTCACTGTCTCTCTCTCTCTGTCAAAAAAATAAATAAAAACTTAAAAAAAAAATACATAAAAAGAGCAGAAGCTTGGAGCCAGAAGATGTAATCCCCAGGCCTGACTCGACCATGTAGTCCGTGTGAGTCTTTGACCAAGTCAGCAGGTGCCTGGGCCAGCAAATGAAATGTTATTATGACACACACTGTATGACTGTGGGTTGGAAGGAGGCTTACCGCCTGCCTTCCGCACGACGGGCATCCCCACCGGCCCTCCAGACGCCATAGCATTCCTACCCCCCCTTCACTCCTGTGCCCCAGGTTTGCATGTCTGCCTCTGTCCCCCTCCCGCTGGCACCCCAGGGCCAAGTGCGTAGCCTGGCACGGTAGCAGGTCTGTGAAAGTCTGTCAAACTGAACAGAGCCAGCCATCTTCCAGCTCCAGCTCTAGCTGCTTTCTTGGCTTCCTTCCGGGGGCTCCCACCCTCTCTGGTCTGTCTTCTCAGAGCTCTGCAGAGCTCGCACAACCTGCAACACATCACAAAGCACTCATTCTCCCCTGGCTGCACCTGTTTTCTCCGTCAGACTACAGGCTGTGAAATCAGTCTGGTGGGCTTGACGAGGGGCAGAGAAATGGAAGCAAACGGAGTAGAAAATGCTGGGATGCTTCGTGCGTAGTAAAGCGCAATGTGGTTTCAGGAAACGCGTGCATGTTGGATCACAATATGAAATGTGTATCTTCCTCGGAGGCTCGGTCCAGAAAGGTTTGTCAAGGCCTGCTTGAGGGCTGCATTTGTGTACACTCGTTCGGAGGAGGAGATGAGGTCTCCCCTCGCCTGGCAGGTGCTCAGCGCACTGGGACTTCCCTTGCCAGCTAATCTGACTTGGCCGAGGCATTGTGTCTGGGGGCAGCCTGCGCACAGCCCCCGGGGATGTGGAGTTCTGGGTGCCGAGGTCCCCCAAGGGCAATCCCTCGCTGCTCTCGCCCTGGTGCCTGCCCGTGTGCCTCCAGGGTCCAGGGACGCAGGAGCTGCCCATCCCGCCTGTCAGCTTCGTCAGCGCCTGTAGGATTCTGCTCTGCACTGCTGTGAGTTCTGCTCCAGCAGCTCCCCTGCCTCTTCCTTGGGTTTCTGGGGGTCCTGCGGTGGGCGTAGCTCCCCAGAGGGCAGGACAAGCACTCTTTCTGCTCCTGGGATCTGGGAGAGAATTCTTCTTCTTTTTTTTTTTAAGATTTTATTTTTCTATAATTTCTACATCCAGTGTGGGGCTTGAACTCACAATCCCAAGATCAAGAGTCACATGGTCCTCTGACTAAGCCAGCCCGGGGCCCATGGTAGAGAATTCCATAACAGAAAACAAATGTGTTGGGGCTGGCTCTGAGGAAACATTCAGTAAATCTTCCCTCCGTGACCCCTCACCCCTCCTTCTGTCACTACCAGTCCCAGCTGCGATGGGGACAGGGAGTGAGGGGAGGATTGAGGTCAGCATGGGGCTCGGGTTGCTGCCCAAGCCCCTTCCTGAGGTCACAGTCCAGTAGTGTGTGTGTGTCCCACACACATTCTGTGACGGCTCTGTGCACAGCTAGGGAAGTGACATGGGATCTTCACTTTCAATAAGCCCAATGTCTATTTCAGAGGCAGCGGCTCTCCCAGGTTAGGGAGGCAGATGTGTCCTGTCCTTGAGACGTTTGTCATCTAAGCCAACTCCATGAGAGAGGGACGGATGAACACATACCCTTGTCCTCCTGAACTTTCCTCCTACAGGAGAAAACGGCCAGCCCTTCTAAGGCCCTGCTTGGTCCTGGCCTTGTTCTAAGCTCTGCATTCCCTCATCTCATCTCAAGACAACCCTATAAGGGATGCTGTTTCATCCCCATTTTACAGATGGGGAAACTGAAGTGCGGAACTCCTGTCCCTTCCACAGTGTCCCCCAGCTAGAGAAGGGTGAACTCACATTCCGGCCCAGGCGGCTTGGCTCCGGCACACAGCTTCTGGAAGCAAGAGGCCGGAAGCAGGGACCTGGGCACCCTTCAATCACCTTGCAGACGAAACACAAGCCTCTGCCCAGTCCTTTCTGGAATACACCCCGGCAAAAAGTACAGATTGTGGTGTTTTGGGGAGTTCATTCCCTTTGGCACAATTCTGGGACTCCAGCTTTTCGAAACAATGCAGAATCAAGACCGGGTATCATGAAGAGACTCTTCATCATAGCATTTTAGCAGGGAGAACAGTACACCTCCCTGCCCAGGCCTCACCAGGAGCGCCTGCCAGCCCGAGACGGCCCTTCTCCCAGGCCCGCCACCACACCATGGATGGCTTCACCTTAACAAAGAGTATGTGGGGCTCGCTGGCTGCTCGCCCCCCAGTCGATGCTCAGAGCACTGAAGGCAGGTCCTCTGTTTTAACCTCCGCTCTATCCCTAGGCTTAATGAGGAACTAACATGTGTTGGGGCCTTAAGAAATGCCCGCGGAGAGAAGAGGTAATAGCAGCCAAGTCTAGAATGCGACACATGGCGTTGCCTGTAAAATACTTTCATCTTTGTTGTAAGTTTGAAATTTCTCATAGTAAAATGTTGGGGAAAGAAAGAATAGACGAAGGAAATGTGTGAACGGATTATAATAGTATGGAAAATGTTTATGTATGAGGAAAAGGGCAGAAACAAAGTAAGGCTACATCTGCAAACATGAAGATGAGAGGGGCAGTGGGACAAAATACAGAGCATGCTGGCGGGTTTGGGGGACAGCGCCGTGACGCACTGTGCTAACGTCTGTCCTTGTCCCTGTTTCCCGTGTCCTTTGTGTGGGATGCATGTTCTTTCCATAAGGACAAAACTCTCTTTGTTCTTGTGTGAGTCCTCGGCTTTCTATAAGAAAAGCAAAGGGTCCTCTTCCTAGTGAACCCAGTGCATAAAAGCAAAGATAAAGTTTGAGTTCGTGCAAGGAGTCTTTTCCAGCAACGCTGCTTCAGTGCTGTCTTAAGACATGACAGAGCCAAACGATCCTCGTGGCTAATGCAAGGCTTGTCCACAGGGAGATGGTCCCCTGCCAAGAAGGTCATCTGTCCCCTCCCGCCCTGCTCTCCCCCCACCCAGGTTTGGAGCCCGGTAGAGTGTCCTGGGGCCCTGCAGGAACAGATGATGGGTGGTCTGGCTCATTCCCCATAAACTCCCCATAAACTCCGGCCATCACAGGCACCAGGACCAGTGATGCCGAGACACTCTGCCCGAGCTGACCTAGCACATCCAGACCCCCGCACCTTTCCCCCACCAACACGCTGGAGGCTCCCTCAGGCCACCTTGACCTCTCCAGCTGGCCACAGGGGCCAGGTCATGTGACCACCATCGGCCTCTTCCCATCGCCCCTATTCCATACCCAGCCACCTACTTCAGGCACAGGACACTGGATGAGGCCAATACCCTTGTCTTCCTGCAGTGAGGGGCTCCCAGCTCTACCAGAAGCTACTGAGCCCTCACCTGCCTACTTGGAGACAGGGCTCTTAGGCAAGTTCTGAGATCTCCATTGTGGCAACGTGCATCTTTCCAAAGAAACTAATGTTTATTTTTATGTTATAATCAGCAGAGACTAGGCTGTAGGCCTGCTTAATTCTCACTAATATTTTGGGGTCAGGTCATGATCCTTATTTTCCCAGTGAGGTTACTGAGGTTTAAAAGCTTAAACAACCTTAATAAGGTCAAAGCTCCTAAGTGGCAAAGCCCAGATTTGAGCAAAACTTCCTAAACTGTATGTGTCAAGCAAACAAGGAATTCTGTGGGTTTTGTTCCTCTGGGCATGCTCTTTGACAACACAAGTATAATTGCAGGGCTGCTTGGTGCTCATTCACATCTCCCTATGAATTAAAAAGAAGGACATCTTCCCTGACAGCAGCCCAGTACCCAGGCACCTATGGAAGGGAATTTGGGTTCACAGGAGGTAAGTGACAAGAGGAATAATTTGGGGGCAATCATGTGAGGGGCAGGCCATGCTGGGTCCTGAGGGGACACAGAGGTCTGAACCCAGGGAATATAGGAGCAAATATGACTGGAACAAAGCACAACTCCACTTGCCCCCTTTACACCTGCAAATGGATTCTGCCTGTGATCTCAGGTCATAGAGAGAATCTGGAGGGTTGTCTGCCCACCGGTAGACCTGGGAGTGGGGAATTGGTTTGGAACCTAGCCTCAAAATCCAGTGTAGACCAGAGGCAACTGGTTAGGGTTAGCTCACTGGTCAGGGGCTCTGGGCTGTGTGACTTTGGGCAGGTCTTTCTCCTACTCTGGGCCCCACATCCCCTCAAATTAGAGCTGGGTGTTCCTCCAGCATTGATTCTGTAATTCTATCAGACTCATCTCAGATGTAAGGCCCTTGAGAAGAATTTCAGACATAGTCAGGATGGCACTGGAGGGCAGGAGGGCAGGTGACCTCTTCATCCCATGCCTAGGAATAAACCTGAAGGAGAGACTCAAAGATGCTTTCACTCACATAGTACTCCCCTCGGTTGGAGCCACTCCCTCCAGACTCTGAGATCAGCTCTCTCCCCATCTGCCTCCTGCAGGAGATCATGAGCTTTTTGAAAGCAGACTATGTTTTTGTCACTTCCAAACCCCCAGCTTCTTTCATCAGGCCTGGCACTGTGATGCTGTAATTGCCAACTACGAATTTGTTGAATGAATAAACAAAAGAGTAAGATTTGCACTTCCTAGAATTAATGTCATAGTGTTCTGTCTCAAGAACAAGGAGATCCCATGGTGGGATCAAGAAGATTAGAACTGACATCTAACTGGGGCTCTCCTTTCCTACCCCTTCCCTTCAACCATTACAGTGGGCAACCCCACTTAACAGATGGAAAAGCTGTGGCCCAGAGAAGAGATGGGACTTAGAATTTTGCATAGACAAAGCAGGAAGGGAGCAGTGGTTCCTTATGTTCTAGATTCTTTCATGTTACGTATTATGTATGAAGACATTGAGGCTGAAAGAATGAGGTCGTGATGAGTGTATACAGTAGTACCACAGAGGTGGGGTAGAGACAAGAATCCAGGTCCCAATCACGGTCAAGGGCTGTGTAACTATCACAGAACTCAAGCTGCCTGGTACCCGTGCCAGGTTCCCATGGCAACCATATGGAACAAAGCATCCTCTTTGGGTAGCATTGACTCATTTTCTACATGGCCTTTTTTTTTTCTTTAAGGGAAGATACATTTGCATATACTCTTCACTCCTCCCCGCCTTAGACTCATTCATGAAAGAGACTGGGATACTTTCCAGAAAACCAATATCCAGACAGGAAATGGAAATCCTAGCTCATGAAGGCCTGGGGTGGTCTCTGGCCTAGGGAATCTATCTAAACTGGATTAATGACTAACAGAAAGGCATTATAGAATCTTGATTCAGGGTTCCTCGGCTTATCTTTGCCATCCCTACCTGCCGATCTATTTCTGAGTAGTAAGAGCCCTTAACTGAACAAAATATGATGCGTATTTCTGGCAGCTTGTGCTGCTCAAGGTTTGTACCATGTTTGTTTCATCTCACCCTGCAGAGGTGATGGGACAGGTATTGCCATTTTACAGCTAGGGAAATTGAGGCCAGAAGGTAAAGTTCACAGGACTCGTGTGGAATTCCTCAGCAGACAGGATTCCTGTCTGTGAGGGCTTAGCCACTCAGGGATGGAGAGGGGCAGGCAGATGGGTGGATAGCGAATGACTAAATAAACGTGGAACTGAAATTCTCGAATGTTATTATAACTGCCACGGAGGAAACGCATGTAGGCTAGCCAGGGGTGGATCTCTGAGGAGCTGCCATTTAAGTCGAGAACCAAATGGTGGGAGAGAGCCAGATATGGGAAGAGTGAAATGAGGACCATCCTCAGAGGGAACAGAATGTGCCAGGGCCCCGAGGAGGAAGGTGGTTGGCACCCTTGAGGCAGGGAAAGGAGGCTGTGAGAGTCCAGCATAGGCGAGGGGAGCAGAGGGGAGGGGAGGGGCTGCAGGTGAGACTTCAGGGGTAAACAGGGGCCAGATTATTTCAGGGGCACGCATTTCAGGCATGCAATCCAATGCACCTTGACGCCCACATACCAAAAGTGGATGTTCACACACACCCATGCATTATGCACGTATCTCCATGTGCCTGCATTCTTTTTTTTTTTTTTTTTTTAAGATTTTTTTGTTTATTTGACAGAGAGAAACACAGCCAGAGAGGGAACACAAGCAAGGGGGAGTGAGAGAGGGAGAAGCAGGCTTCACGCTGAGCAGGGAGCCCAATGTGGGACTCAATCCCAGGTCTCCGGGATCATGACCTGAGCCGAAGGCAGTCGCTTAACCAACTGAGCCACCCAGGCGCCCCCATGTGCCTGCATTCTTAACATGTCCGTATGCCACATCCATGGGGACACATGTGGGTGAACATGCACAGATACGCAAGAGTGCCTCTGCACAACTCCCTGACAACACATGGTTACGTGCACTGAAACACACCCACCCGTCTGTGTACCCACAAATGCGCGCTCACATACACCCACATGCCCACAGATAAGAGATAAAAGCACATAGACACGCATTCTGTCATGCAGACATATGCTTTGTTTCATAAACACTCACAGTTCCGCTTGCATGCCTCCTCACGCGTACAGCCCACGAGCCTGGGTCAGATGGGCCCCAGATAAACTTCCCTGCTGCTTGGTTATAATCCTTCATTGGAACTGACATGTTGATAGCCCCAGTTTTTCTAGGAAGTGACCTTCATGCCGGCTATTGATTTCCAGTGGTTATCAGGTGCCAACCACTGGCGTGACAGGCCCGGTCGGAGGTCAGCCCTTAAATAAAGCTTCTGGATTACTAAGCACCAACCACTCCAATGAAAATGGAAATTGGCAGCCGTGGATTCCCTTTTATGTGGCCTGCCCCTGTTGATGGGGCTCTAGCCCCAAGGGACCATCCCTTGTTCCTGTCCTCTGCTGTACCCTGGAGCCAGCTGATGGGGGTGCCCAAGGTTTCCCTTTTGCAGGGGAGCTGGGCTGCAGGCTGCACGTGGTAGCAGTTGGCAGGCCCTGACACTGGATTCTGTCCCTGCAGAGCCCAGGGCTATCCTCCTAAGCCCCCAATCCTGCTAACAGAACAAGGTACAAGAGACCCACAGGTGACTCTCCTTATGGTTTTGGACAAGTGGCGTCACGGTTCTGAACCAGTCCCCCACCCCCACTTCCTTCTGCATCCACACACATTCATACATCTCTTCCCATTGCGTGATGTCAGGGGCAAATAAATGAGTCCATGGAGGTGTACTGAGCCGTGTAAAACACACTACAAGATGGTCCCACTAGTATCCATGTTTTTATGTGCTAATCCCAAAACTCTGCTTAAACACATTATGCATTTATGTGATGGACCAGGCGGTGGCTGCAGCCTCTTGGGGTCCGATGGCAAGCAGAGGGGGAGGGGCTGAGAGAATTCTTGGGTTTGCTGAAGTTGTGCCTTTGGCCTTTCGTGCCTGGAAAACAGACCGAGTTCACAATGCCTCACCTGCTGCTCACGGCTCAATCCTAAAAGCCAAAGACCGGCCCTGAAACCTGCCTTGTCCTGCTCCCCACTAGTACCGGTGGCCATCTTCTCCCCCTTGCCTTTTCTGTCTCCCTTCCGCCCGTGTAAGCAGGCCTTCACCCCTGCCTACGCCCCCATACCCCGCCTGTATCCTGCCCAGATTTGCCAGCCCAATCCTGGGAATAACTCAGTAGTCCTTTTGATGTAGCTTTGGAAAGTACATTCAGACCTATTTTTGAACCTAGACATGAATAATTTTTGCCTCAAATCTGAGGTTTGTTTTTTTTTTAAATTTTATTTATTTATTTGACAGAGAGATCACAAGGAGGCAGAGAGGCAGGCAGAGAGAGGAAGAAGCAGACTCCCCTGAGCAGAGAGCCCGACGCGGGCCTCAGTCCCAGGACCCTGAGATCACGACCTGAGCCGAAGGCAGAGGCTTAACCCACTGAGCCACCCGGGCACCCTGAGGGTTTTTTAAAAAGCTTTTTTTTGACTCTCCGGCTGGGGACATCTGCAAAGGGCGCCACTTCCAGCATTTCCTTACAGGTTCGCAATACAAACGTGTGTCCGTCTTTGGCTCCACCTCTCGCCGTAGCACCATTCCAGCCCCTGTGGCTCTGCGGCCCCAGGGGTCACTCGGTGAAATCTGCACGTCCTGAAGGGAGGGAAGTAGAAATGAGAGATGTCTACAAATTAATTATTGGATAAGGGGGGGTGATTCGCTCATCCAAATCAGAGAAGCAAGAGTTGCCTGAAACTCAGATGAGCTGTCTATACCAAAGGCAAGAAGGTGAAGAATCTGGGCAAGTCCGCAAACCGGGTTCTTGGCCACAAGTTGCACCTAACTCAGGATGCACAAGGGACTCCGGCCCATGAGCCAGCGAGCAGGACATGCAATCCAGGAAGGGGTCGAGAAGAGTTCAGGGTCGTGCAATTTATATGTAAGTTTGGACAGTTTTAGTGGCTTATATATAACCTAATGCTTACCCCGCAACCGTTAACACTTCTGCTGCGGACAGGCACTCTGGGGACAGATTTGTTTCACCTAACAAATGCAAAATTCACCACTTAGGGAGTTCCAGGTGACTCATAATTAAAGACTTAACATGCCATTAAAATGACAATAGCACACTTAACTGAATTCCTATTTTCTTTTTTAGATTTCTTTTATTTATTCATTTGAGAGAGAGATACAGACAGAGCATGAGCAGGTGGAGGGTCAGAGGGACAGGGAGAACCAGACTCCCCACTGAGTGGGGAGCCCAACTCTGGGCTTGATCCCAGGACCCTGAGACCAGCCCGAGCCAAAGGCAGATGCTTAACCATCTGAGCGACTCAGATGGTTAATTCCTATTTTTTTTAAAGATTTTATTTATTTATTTGACAGAGAGAAACATAGTGAGAGAGGGAACACAAGCAGGTGAAGTGAGAGAGGGAGAAGCAGGCTTCCCACCGAGCAGGGAGCCCGATGCAGGGCTCCGTCCCAGGTCTCTGGGATCATGACCTGAGACGAAGGCAGTCACTTAACCAACTGAGCCACCTAGGCGCCCTAATTCCTATTTTTTAAAATATAAATATTTTGCTTCTCACTGTGACTAAATCCCCTCGTTGATCTCCTGTGATTGAAGGAGCTCTCAAGTATCCTGCCTGAGAAGTCTTGTGCCAACCTGATAAACTGATTAAAACATCCCACCCAATGGCAATGCTTTGAGTCTCCTTCTAGGGATCCTTGCCTGATGTCAGTATCCCCTAGGAGGGGTGCTAGATCAGATACCATTATGGGGTGAAGGGGTCCTTTCAGGGGGGCAAGGCGAGCCCTGGGAAATGTAGACTTCAGGTCTGCGTGGAGGCAGTGGGCACAGTGGGAGAACATTCTATGGCGATCCCTCTCCACAAGCCAAGTGTGCGATTCTGAAATCTTCAGAGGCCGACATGCTGGGTTTGCCAAGCCCGTACACAGAAGCCCTTATAAGACCTCGAACAGGACCAGGCATCAAACCGGTTTTAGCCCCAGCTCCGTCACCTCCTAGCTGAGTGGCCTCAAACAAATCGCATCCCCTGCCCCACAAGACAGTTTCCTCCTTTCCAAAGTGAGGTCAGGAATTCCAGCTACACAAGGGAGGGTCTTGAGGATTTAGGCACCCCTTGTCTTCTGTCCTGCTGCTCATCTGGGACCTTGCATGGCAGCCATACTCACAGCTTATACTGTCCAAGGTATGTCACAAAACGTGGTGGGGTAGGGTGGGGAGGGTTGTGTTGCCTCTGTCCCCGGGGCACAATGCAGTTATGTCCGCTCGTTGTCACATGTGGGAAGGAGGCATCTAGAAGGAAGAGGCCATGGTTGCTCCTAAAGGTCCTACATGCACAGGACAAAGAATTATCTCACTCCAATGGCAATGGTGGTGACACACTGGGAAACTAAGCGAGGTCCCCCTCTCTCCCCAAGAGATCACTTTCCAATTCTCTGCCTTCCCCTCAGTGGCTGAACACGACTCAGAAACCCTTCCGTTTCTGAACGCCACAAAGACTGGGGCTGTGTTTGGAGCTGCTGGCTGCCTCCCCTCACCCCGAGGCCGCTCCGCCAGATGGCAGAGGGGTCAGCGGCAACCAAACATCTAATGACGTGTGACAAGTGTGGCCAGACAGCAGACCCAGGCTGGGCCCCACGGAGGCCACTCATTGGGCAAAGGGGGACTCATAAATAACAGCACAGTGACAGCCCAAGTCTTGCTCAGTGGGAGGGATGGAGCTCCGCCCGGCCCCCAGCCCCTGGGCAGACCTTTATGGGACAGGGGCCCAGCAGGAGGGCCTTGGGGCCCCAGGCACTGTCAGGGGGCTGGCGAGAGGGGAGGGACCTGTCACGGAAACATCTGTCCTGCCAGTGACTGGCTTTGCTGCATTCACTTGATCCCTGATGGTGAACTATTTTCTCCTTTCTGATCCAGTGCCACCGGGGGCTTCAAAGCACCCACCCAGCAAAGCATTTGCCACGGGATTGCGGCGTGGTGCACCGGTCAGCGTGCTGAGCCCAGGAGGTGAGTCTCAGACCTTTTCCTTTGCCAAACGCTCTTGCACCTCTGTCTCCCCATCTGTTAAATGGGGGTATTTGAACAATAAAGCCACTAATTCGTGGGAAATTATATACAAAGCAAGAAATTAATGAAGGGATGGTGATGCTGATGATAATGATTATGATGATGGTTATTCGACCATTTGGGAGAGAGGAATTTATATTGGAAAAAAAAACCCTACCTTCTGATGCTCTAAAAATATTAATCAGTTTTTAGGGTCTTAGGCAGTTCCAAATAGGCTCTTTGCAATAATAATAGTAATAATGATGCCTATATTAAATAGCATTTTTATTTTCACATTTATTTTTCTCAAGCCTCATGTGGCTTCAAATGGGACCTATTTCCAATGATGCGATGCATATTCTCTCTCTCTCTCTTTTTGATGATGCGTATTCTTCTAAAACAAAAGAGAAGAAATCAAAATGAACGCATGCCAACCAACTTTGCTTTTTATTTCTCAAAATCCTGGTGCAGATGGCATGCTGGCCCGGGAGTGGGGCGCTGAGCTCGGTGTGGCACCTCCCAGCAGAGTGTTCAGGCTCTGAGGTCTCAGTTTTGTCATTCACAAAATGGGGAAAACAATTTCTTTTTTTTTTTTTTAAGATTTTATTTATTTATTTGACAGAGAGTAACAGAGCTACAGAGGGAACACAAGCAGAGGGACTGAGAGAGGGAGAAGCAGGCTTCCCGCTGAGCAGGAATCCCGATGTGGGACTCGATCCTGGGTCTCCAGGATCATGACCTGAGCTGAAAGCAGTCGCTTAACCAACTGAGCCACCCAGGCGCCCTGGAAAACAATTTCTTCCTGATGATTCAGGGAGACCATGTACATGGAAGCTCTAGGAGGAGAACAAAGTGTCATCACACAAGCACGTTATGATCCTTATCGCCATCGTGATCATTAATTGCTCGTCATGATGGTGTCTGCGAAGATGGAGCTACTCCAAAGCCCCATGTCTGTGAACAGTTTTCTTACTTTTGCAAAGATCTATGCGTGTCGATGGTGAAGAAACTGACCCTTGGAGCCCTCCTTCCACTCCTTCTGAAATCTAGGCTGGGTCTTTTAAGATTCTAAACAATTCCCCTACGTCCTTTTTTGTTTTTGTTTTTTTGTTTTTCAGCCTGTAAAGCCAACTCCAGAGAGGGCCCCCCCTCCCCGACCATGCTTTGTGTCGATCTCCTATAGAAATGGTTCTGTAGACGCAAGACCTCCACGCCAGAAGCACAGTTCTGCAGGGAGGGTTATAAATCAAAACCTGGATTCTAATGAAACCGCTGACACTCTCTAACAGTGCACACTGAGGCACCACTTTCCAGAAATGAGCGGCACAGAGCTGGTAGTCAGGGGTCCAGGGCACCTATGGGCTGCTTCTCCTGCCTGGCCCACCCCTCCCCTTCCTTTCTTTACCCTTGCCCTTTTTTTTCCCTTGATAATTCCTATAGAAAGCCTTCAGCACTGTCCCATTTCGCTGCTCCTCTGAGAGTCAGCCACATGGCTAAGCAGCAGGCCTCCGTGCTGGCTCCCCAGACAGACCCCGTCCCTGGCTCGCTGCATGGGACCCGGGGGTTGGGGGGCCGTTGTGTAAAGTCTTCAGGGCTCCATGCAGCAGAAGATGGTGAAGGCAAGAGTGGGGTTCACGCAGGACACTGCTCCAGCCCTGGCTTGTCCACTTCCTGATGATATGATGCTATGGGAGATATTTAACCTTCCCAAGACTCAGTGCTTATATCTGTAAAATGGGGCTAACAACAACACCTGCCTTGTGATGCTGTTGAGAAGGTTGAATGAGATCGGTACTACTGGGTTAAGCGTGCTAGTCTAGGGAGGTGGGGGGAACAAAGGAGCAGCAGAGGTGTGTTTCTGAGGACCTTTCTGACTACCTCCGGGCGGCCAGTACCCCATTCTCACTGATTTTATACTAAGCCATGTACCCCCACAGTTGGATTTAAGAGACACTAAAAAGGCACATCTATCCTCAAATATTAACCGCTGGGGTGCCTGGGTGGCACAGTCAGTTAAGCATCTGACTCTTGATTTTGGCTCAGGTCATATTCTCAGGATCATGAGATCAGCCCCGTGTTGGGCTCTGCAGTGAGTGCGGAACCTGCTTAAAATTCTCTCTCTCTCTCCCTCTGTCCTCCCCCTGCTTGTTCTCTGTCCCTTTAAAAAAGTCACTGTCGATGTCATCAATGTCACTGTTAGCAAGTTACCTATGCGGAAGTCATCCAGGGTAGAGCTTGACGCCAGGTGGGACCGAACGTGCTCTCATCTGTCACCGGGAGGAGAGGAATGTCCCGAGTTCCTAATTCTTCCATGTGGGGACTAAGTTCACAGCAGGCCTGTCCTTCAATAGGTCGATGAAAGGTCTGAACCTTGCCCAGTGTGAGTTAATCCCCAGCCCACTGACCAGATGGGAATAAAACCCCATTCTTCCCTAAAGCTCTCTGAATCCCACCCCCATATTCCTGTCTCCTTTCTTGGAGCTCCTGCAGTTTGGCTATTTTAACCATTTATTTAACATAGGAGAGAGCCGATATTAATCTCAATTAGACTATAAGCCTCCTGTGGGCACAGAACATGCCCACAATTTCTTAAAATTGCCTAGAGGAACTTGTTTCCTCAGTTTAGTCAAATTACGATGATCTGAGGGTCTTTCTGATGACAAAGACCCCTTGCTCACTCACATTAAATGTCCAGGGAAGGTCAGCTGCCCATCAGTGCCTGGCTACTTCTACTCACATTTCATTGGCCAGAGCCCGTCAAATGGTCCGCGGGGCAGGAATACACAGTCCTCCCAAGTCAGTCAGGAACGGGCACCAAAGATTTTCAACAATACAACCTATCACAGACCTAGAATAGAATTTTCTGCAAAACTATTTGTCATTCTGTAAATATTTAATGGGGACGATGAGCCAAATATCTTAAGACAGAAATATTTGAACACATGATTTTGGTGTGGATGTTAGATCGAAACTAGCTAACAAACATTGGGTAATGAGTCTTATGCTTAGTCGTGAATTAAACCAGCCAAGCCTTCCATCTAGAATGTGGTAGAGTCAGACTAGACATATCCTTGGTCCCTTGTGGAAATGTTGCTGTCCCGAAGCAGGACTCGTGTTCACTGTCCTTCTCAAAAGCAGGGTTGGCATTAAAGGAAAGGGGGTGGGGCTATATGTTAAAGACTTTGGTTTCACAGAAGAAAGTGTCCCCAGACCTAGGGTCTCTGTCAAGAGGATGAGACTGTGAAGTCCCTGCTGGGTCACCCATGGATCAGGTCTTTCAATTCCTGGGAAAGAGGGCGACAGTTCCTTGTATTGTGCGATTCTAAAATCTGCAGAGCCCGACTTGCTGTCCTTGGGGATGTCATAGGGAGATTTCTGCAGTGGACAGAGAATTGGACTAGAGGCCCAGGACGGATTCTTTCAGCTCCAAAATCCTGGCACAAACCCCAAAGGAATATACATTTCAGTTGTGGACCCAATACAGTACTCACAGTCCTAAACAAGCAGGTGCAAGTAAGATGAAATTTGTTAACCCAAAATAATGTGGGGGACCCTGAGTGGCACAGTCAGGTAAGCATCCAACTCTTGGTTTTGGCTCAGGTCGTGATCTCAGGGTCCTGGGATGGAGCCCTGCATCGGGCTCTGTGCTCAGTTTCTTTCTTCTTCTCCCCTGCTCCTCCCCTCTATATGTGTGCACTCTCTCTCTAAAATAATAAATGAATAAACAAACAAACAAACAAATAAATAGATAGATAAATAACACGAAATAACATGCTTGCGAGGTCAGGAGGAAGAAAAGGCCAGAAGTCTTTCTGGAGGCATTTGGACCTCATCTGGATCTCGAAGGTCCCCAAAGACAGAGGTACATAGCAGCTGGGTAGAGGTGGGGGTTCCAGAGGGCGGGTTGCAGGGCGAGGGCCTGGGTTAGGGCAGGGCTGTCTGAGGAGGTGCACCCCCTTGCTACCCTCCCCCCCCCCAGCTCATGGGATTCCTAGGGGATGAAAGGAATACAGTCTGCCTTTCACAGCCTTTCCCCATTTCAGCTTTGCATCCTATTTTCCTGAAGACTTTTATTTCCCCTTCCTTTGGGGCTCTGCTTTTGTTGGTGTAACCTCAATTTCTTGCTGCCTTTCAAAGCTCTTATTCCCCAAGTGAAGGAAAGGGACTTTTAATGTCACGGTAGATCCTTAGCCAGGCCAGTTGTCTTTCCAAATCAGTTTGGGGTCGGGGGTAGGGGGGTCGGGGGTGGGGGCTCCAACTGGGGAGCGGGGGGCTTGGCAGGGAACAGGGAGTCAGTGGCAAGGAGCAAAACTGCAAGCACAACGGATGAAGGTCCCCGAGGTGATTTGCAAATCTGCTGAAATCCTGAACAAGCTTTGATTTAACCCAAGCTTGAAATGGCTTTTATTTACTGTCTATTGTGGAATAAATGACATCTCATAAACAGGCTTTATCCATTACCCCAGAATGGAGAGCACAGTGTTAGGGACATTTTATCCTCTTGATATCAAAGGAGATATGCCGGGGTGTGTTATTACAAATAGAAAAATCAATGCTGAGACACACACATCTGAAATTTCATTTTCGTTGAACCACATTTTCAAAGGAAAAAAAAAAAAAGGCAATTGCTAATAAAAATGAGTACACAACCAGAGGATTTACCAAGCTTGAGAGAAAGACTGGCTGGGAACAGGCCTAGACAGAAAATAAATTGGGCTGTGCCCTGAGGCCATTTCCTGCTCCTCCTCTCTAACGCCCCGGGGGTGGAGCCAGGAGCTGGGGTGGCTCCCCCCCACCCCCCACCCTGCAGGAAACACCTGGGCCCAACACTGTCGTGCAGGCAGGGGGATGGGGCAGGGTGTCCCAGGAGATGCCTCTCACCCCTCAGGGCCCCCAGGCCTCCCGCCCTGACCACACACCACACTTGGCCACGGGCCACATGGAAAAACGTCAGAAATATGAAGACTACTCCTGCTTCCTTCAGGCCTTTACACTTTAACAGTGGGGTCTCTGACTCTTCTGGGACTGCTGTGAGAGTGAAAGGCCCCTGTGGAGTGAGGAGGGAAAGTTAGCCAGACTGCACAGTAAGGCTGAGTCTGGGCCTCTCCCCGAGGCTGTAGCCACGTCAAGCACCTCCCCTTCAGAGAAAGTTGGTGGAAGGTGAGCACTCCCAGCTCTTCATAAAATGTTCTTCAAGTCACCTTCCTGGAACCCTGTCTTCTTATCACATTGTGTAACTTTGTATTGGGGTGACCCTTGTTCTGCCCTCCCCGACCCCCTGAACTGCAATAAACTCAATGAGGCTCAAGACCAGGCCTGGTGTTGCTCTGTTTCATTCCCATGACCGGGCACCGAGCTCGGCATGTAACAGCTGCTCAGTAAACTCTTGTCCAATTTGTGGGAATGAGCACGCTCAGGAGAGTGGAAGGGACCCCTGGGCTGCCCACCTCAGCCATCCTAGTGAGCCTCCAGCTCTGGTCAGCAGCCCCCGCCCTGAGGCAGGAGGAGAGAGATGTGGCTGACTTCATGCAACCATATTTGCCTCAGGAATGCCTAACTTAGTTGGTTGAGGAAAACAGGCCAGTGGACTTGGCTTGGTTTTAAGGCCCCACGGCAAATCCTGACCACCCTCCCGAAAAAACAAACAGCAACAAGAACGAAGAGCCAGACAGAAACCCATGCCCTCTCGTGGAGAAAGAGCATACTCCACACTGCAGAGCTGGCCTGGGCGTCAGGAATCATGCCGCGGACTCTCTCTCTTCAGAGAGGGGGTAAACCAAGGCCCAGAATGGGTAACTGATTTACTGGAGTCACACAGGAACATGCGGCCCAGTCCCCAGCCCTTCAACCAGTCATAAAAGCAGAGAAAATGATAATGAAGAAGGACCCCACAGAGCAACTTCATTACCAAGACAATCAGGCCCCTTGAGGTGGTTGTTTTGGAAATAATTCTACAAGGAAGGATCAGAAAGCATCCACCCCGACAGATGCTCAAGAGATTTTTGCTGTTTTTTAAAGAGGCATGACTCTTCTTTTCTCCACAGACTTAACTTGGTTGAAGGCCACTAATCAGAATCGGGAAAGGCAGCATTTTGGGAAGACGATTCCCCGTGAGATGTGTGCCCCGCTCCCACAGAGACCCGGGCTACCTATTTCTTCCTCGCATGCTTCATAAAGGTTTGCGAGAATAGCCTAAGCCAGCCAATACAATTCAGGCGGTTCTGCCTGAAATAGGTAGCAGTATTTAAATAAGGCTTCAATAGGAAAGAAAAGTCTCTTCGGACTTGGTCTGTGATGTAGTTATCAGAAGGAGAAATTCGCAGAACCCATTACCTGCCACTCCTTCCCCCAGGAAATCCCTTGTTTGCGGAGCGTGAATCTCTTCGGCTTTTCATGGCTTTTTCTCTCTGGATTGTGCTGGGTAAACATCAGCCCCGTACCGTGTGTTTATAAGAAGAGGCATTTGTGGCTTTGATTGTTCAGAGGTTTCTGCAGAACACACGTGCACTGCAGTTATCCCTCTCCCTGGTCCCCCCTGCTCCCCCCGCCAGGCTCCCCTGAGCAAACAACAGTGGACATCTACTTTGTTCCCCTTGCTATAGTGCATCCTTCCATCCAGAACAAGGAAGGTAGGCACTGCGGCCCAGGTGCACTGCCGGGGGACAGCGTTTTTCATTGCAAGGGCACTAGGTCTTCATTGGATTGCTGTTATTATTTTTATTTCACAAATGTTTTTTAAGCACCTCCGGGGTGCAGAATGTTGAGGTGGATATGGGGAACTCTACCAAGAGACCCAGCCCTCATCTCCAGGAGCTTATGGCCATGCTGAAGAATCAGCTGGCACACATGAACCTTTGGTCTTTGTTTGCATAGAACCCTAGAACTTTCGAGGGACTGGGAATTCATTGCTGTCCTTTTTACTGTTAGCCAGCCTGAGCCTCTCATCTTGAGGCCTTGGGTAGTTGAAAGCCACCCATGGATCAGGTCTTTCAATCATTTATTCCCAGAAACAAGGGCGACAGTTTCCTTGTATTCTTGAATGTCCCTGTAGAGGGTGTCCTCTCATGGCTGACTCTGGCCCCTGATGAGTATTTTCATAGTTAAAAAAAACACTATTAACTGGAACTCAACAAAATTCCTGGTAGATAGAATTGGGGGGCAGGGTATGATTCCAAAGTAAGTTAGACAAAACCTAGAGAATGACAGGTTAGTAATCCCTGTGTGGCGGGTGTGCACGGGTTGGCTGGATGATGATGGGTACTTTCTGAATTTTTAATAACTTCTTAGAATAGAAATTATAATTTAATAAAGGCAATATATAAGTAATAGTGGCAGTGGCCAGAGGGAGGGGAATGTGGAGGTTTTTCCACCGTTGCTCCGCCTGGATGCTGGGCGCACCACTGTCCACTGTCCTCTAACTTGCATTAGGCCTGGTATGTGCTTTGTGTACATATGCAACATTTCATGATCAAAATTATTTGGGAATGACAATATAGGAACAGTGAAGTTCAGCTCTGAATGTGGAAATTTGGAATTCTCCCCCCCCCCCCAGTGAATAAAAGGGCTCCTAGGGTACTTTGCTGTCCCATAAAAATAAAGTGCAAGCCACACATGTAATTTTAAATTTTCTAGTAGCCGCATTTTGAAAAGGAAAACAAAAGAGTTAAAATATATTTTAATATCATATTTTATTTAACCTGATATATCCAACTTATTGCTCTATCAACATGTAATCAACATTTAAAAACTATGATTTCAAATAAAAAGAGCATGCTTTTGTTCCTGTTGCCGTTGACACTGGGCTTGGAAATCCAGCATATATTTTGCACTTGCTGCATGCCCATCCCAATTGCGACTAGCGGATGCAACAGCCAGGTGAACCTCTGGGCTGTGTTTGGCCCCCTTTCCCAGCAGGGGCTGAGAACACTGCGCTTTCTCACTGCACTGAGCATGATGGCCCCACCTGACCTCCCCTTTCTTCTCTAAGATGAAGACCCCACCCTCCCACTCCCACCAAAGGGCGGAGGAAAAGGGATGTTCGGCTGCCAATGTCCCCAGTGCCTGACAGCAGAAAAGCAGCCCTTTCTCCCGGGCTCCTCTGCTCTGTGCACAGAGGAAGACCTGCAGGCCAGTCTGCTTGCAAAAGAACAAGGGCGTATATAGTCTAGGAGGACATTGCAAGCAATAAGAAACACCGAGGCCTGGAGAGGCCAGGTCCATAAACCTACGCACTGGCTCTTGGTTCCGAGGCGGCCTCATAAATCATAAAACACGTGGTCCGATGACGGATGCCTCGGAGTGGCCATGGCCCATGACTCCCACGATGGCCTGGCTGCATGGGGTTCACACCTGCCCCAGAAGGGTCCTGCTCCCTCCTCCTGCAGAGGAATCCTCACCCTGGGCTGAGAATGAAGCACACCAGGCTGGATCACTCTGGGCACAGTTGAAAAAACATCTTCATCAGATGTGAAACATGGCATCCCTCCGGGAAGAGGGCTGGGATTCCTCAGAACCCAGGGAGGCACCTGTCCACTATGGTCGAGAGCCCAGCTCCCCCATCCCATCTCAGGTGTTCACAAGGTGTGATGTTCCAATGCAGGACTTGGGCCTTACACCATAACCATAGCAAAACCGAAAACAAAGGTGTTTCTTGGGATTTCTGAGGATCGACACCTTTCTTTTTTAAAATCTATATGTGTGTGTACGTATATATGTATATATATATTTATATATATATATATATATATGAAATAGGATACATAGGAACTAGAAGGAGATATATGGGAAATATATACATATAAAATATATCCACAAACATACATGGTAGATAGGAATAGGATCTATACATCTTGGAAAGAAGGCCCAGGCTCCATCGATGACAAGCAAAGTTCTCTAGTCTACTCAAGCACGTAGGCCTGCATGGAGGCTGTAAGCTGGTAGAAGAGATGTAATTTACCTTTGGGTGTGATGCTGGGATTCCCATTTAAAAGTCTGAGCCAGCTGATTATTTATTGATGTCTCTCTTTCCGTCGCTGTCTGACTCTCACTGGTTGAAAGAAGCTCTTGTGAGCCTAAAGGATTTTTTGAATTAAGTTCTTTTCAGTCATTTTCCCCTCAGGTGTTAACCAATGAGACTGTACTTTGACGAAAGTCCTCTCCTTTCCCCTCGACCCCAGCCACCCCCCCTACTCTATGTCATGAAATAAAATGAAGTACCAGGAGACACCCCATCAAACAGCCGGGCTTGACATGGTTATTCGGCATTTATTTTTTATTTACAGAAAGAGTGAGAATAATGTGTCTTAGCCCCTCATATTTTACAGGGAATATGCCTCCGAATCTAATCGGGACACAAACAGAGGCAATTTCATGAATAAAAGGGCTCACTTTGTTGACTCTGGCCAGCGGTCTTGCCGCTAGCCCAGACACGGTCCTTGACGTACTCATTTCCTCAGCTCTCTGCAGTCGGGATGCTTTGGCCTCCTTATTTCAGCTGGTTCATGAAATGGAATGATAGCTCCTTGCTCAAAGCAAGGCAGGGGACTGAGGTCCCTTCCAGTTGTAATATTCCTAATTCCAAGAGCCAGAACCTTCTTTTCAAAGATTATCCTACCAGTGAGCTCAGCCGGAGCCCCCACACTGACTCCCTATTTTGGCAGGAACCCTCCCCTTTCACACCACTCTCCCCGCTGGACACTGTCCTCACCTCTGGCCGCCCTTACCCCCCATCCCGCCGAGGGGAACACAGGGAGCAGGGAGAATTTGTGTCCTGCTGATCAACAGAGCACACACTAGGGTCTGTTCGTCCCGCCGTGGGGATGATGGGCCCTCACTCACCCCACTCTCTGGTAGGGGTGTTCATATACGCAAGCAGAGAGAAAGCCTCTGGAAAGGTCTGTCACTTTCCTGACCTTCCCTGAGGATGCCCGAAAGTTTTTGACCAGGAGACACAAATCTTCATTCGTCATGCCAGGGAAACATTGGCAATCATCAGGGATATTTCAGTCTAGCGGAGGAGACAGAGATTGTGCGCGATCATGCACGTGTCACAAAGGCACAACCCATGACAAGAGCCGCAAGAGGTCCCCCACCTTGTGGAATGGGTGTGGTGACCACCACCACGCTGTGTGGCAGAGAAAGCACCACGCCCTCCCTCCCCCTCCCCTCCCCACCGGGCTACCAGCCTTCATTCCCGCCTGGGGCTTCTCCTGACAGCCGGTGTGGATGGGGGCAGGCACAGACCGTGCCGAGGTCCCCCGGCAACTGAAACGAGAGGAAGACTAGGAGTTTCAGCAAGAGGAGCTTAACTTTTGCCTCCGCCAATCTTTTGGTGGACTTAGGACTTGAAAACAAAGCAAGATCGGTTCAAATCACAGGCTAACTTGTTAGCCTCTCTATGCCCCTGTTGGCTCCTCTGAAAAAGGAAGCACGGCTGACTGGTTACCTGCTGTCCCACCCTCTCTGATGGCCGACAGTGTGGCTCCAGGAAGCATCTGGCGGCTGTTGGAACCTGGCTATGGCTGGGAAACAGAGGGGCCACAGCTTCAGAGCCCTTGGACCACAAACTACCACACCCGAGTCTGGACGCCACGCACTTGAGGGGAGCATCTTCACATGCAGAGCCTGTGTCCACCCAGAGGAGCCCCCTGTGTGTGCACATGTGTGTGTGCGTGTGCATGTGTGTGTGTGTTCCAAGGGAATTAAGGCCAGTACTTGTGACAAAATAGGCAGGATCATTTCTAATTAGAGAAGGCGGTGTGGGCATTTTTGTAGGCAGAGAAGGTACAATGTAACACATTTGTAGAGCACTCTTGGTGCTCTTTTGCACAAACACCTCTTCACAAGATTCCTCCTCCATGAAGTCCTCCATGGTTTGTTCTTGCTGAAACAACTGTTCTGTCCTTTGAAGCCTCCCTACATTCTGTGGATGCTGCTTTTACTCAGTGTTACAATACTCTGGGCTCTTACCCAGTTAGACTCGCAGATGGCGCTATCGGCTTGATCTCCTATCCCTGTTCAATCCCTAGAATTGCAGTAAAATATCCTAAAAGAGCCAAATAAATACTTGCTGAATGATTGAATGATGTGGGCCTGAATGAATGCATGGCTTAAATGCAGGAAGCTCTTCCACAGGTCACTTCCCTCGCTCCAGTTTGTCCAGATACTTTCCTCTGCATGTACTATGACTCTAGCCTGTCTTTCCTCTCCTCCCCATGTCCTCATTGTAACGGATCCTTGCTCTCCACATCTCATTTGGCTGCTTCGATGGTGTGAGCAATCATGATATTGTCATTGGAATAGCCTGGATGAACCCCAGCCACATTGCCTCAGTGACAATATTAATAGTGACAAGTGCCAGTGCCCACCTCGTGTGCTGGGTATGCCTGTTTGGTTGCCAAAATGGAAGGTTAATAGGTAAACACCTCCCCGGTCTGACCCTGTTACTGAGCCCCTCACGTTCTGATTCTCTTTAAGCCCCATGAGATTCACATCCCTGCTGAATGGCTGAGAGACATGTGACTACACTTAGAAAAATACAACATGATAATTGAGTTCGTGGCTCCATAAGTATTTTAAACAATGATCACACAACATACCTCCCCACCAGCATCCGTGTGCATCCATTGAAATAGCAGGGCCTCCCAGGGAGTCCCAATTAAGGGGCTGGACATGTGCCCACTGTGTTCTGGGGTTCTGGCAACGGAGAGGCAGTTCCAGGGAAAAGCAAGAACCATCTCTGGGCTGACATTCTTTGTGCCTTGGCCACATAGGTGACATCTGTGAACAGTTGGAGCACCGAATGAAGACCAAGCTCCATTCCCCAAAGGCTCGTGAGCTGGGCTTTTCCATGGCCTCGGATCCCCCACTGCTCTGCACCATGTGCTACTAAATCACATAAACAGAAGTCATTGATCACACATTGATCTTCGTGGACACAGAGAGCAGGAATGGTTCACGAAAATCCAGCTTTACTACTTGAAAAATCCAACAGAAACCAACCAAGGCCGCCTGGGTGGCTCAGTAGGTTAAAGCCTCTGCCTTCAGCTCAGGTCATGATCTCAGGGTCCTGGGATGGAAGCCCGCATCAGGCTCTCTGCTCGGCAGGGAGCCTGCTTCCTCCTCTCTCTCTGCCTGCTTCTCTGCCTACTTGTGATCTCTCTCTGTCCAATAAGTAAATAAAAAAAAATCTTTAAAAAAAGAAACCAACCAAGAATTTGCAAATATCCCCCTGCCAGCAAAGTACCCCTGTCTGTGTGTGAGGGGGGTGGCGTGGCAGCAGTGACCTGGGTTGGGGGCACACCAGTCTCTGCCTGGCAAGGGAAATGCAACCAAACATGAGACATTCTGTCCTGGAGCGTCAGAAGCATTACAATAGAAGAGGAAACACGGGGTTAAAATCGGGCAGTCTCTACCATGAGATGAAGGTGTCTGAGTGTGTGTTAAACTTGGCCTCCAGGGGACTGCAGGTTCGAAGCAAAGGGTCTGGGCTTTGCAGTCAGGCACACCTGGTCTCTTCGCCCCACCACCTGCTACTGAATGTCCTTAGTCTGATTGCTTACTCTCTCATTGACTACATGGGGCTAAAAGTGCCTGCTTGATCAGGTCCAGTAAGAGAGCTAAACATTAAATCACTAGTGAGGTAACTTATATTCATCCCTGGGAAGCTGATGACCTGACACCCTCACTACTGACATTTTCATTCTTCAAGTTCTTTTGATCTGATGACACCTGGCGCCCCTTCTCTGGGCTCTTGTAGAGACCCTTCCAAGAATGCCGGGTCCTGGTGCCTTTATTTACACGTGGGGAAACTGAGCTAGGAGAAGGGAAGTCATGAGCCTGAGTCCCAGAGCTCCTGGCAGAGTACTTGCTTCCCATGCAGCCAGACAGATCTTCTGGAGCAATCCTCCAGATTTATGGCAAAAGTGAAGCAGTACCGGTGCTTACTGGCACCCAGATTAAATTCAAAATGGCAGTGGAGTCCCTGCTACCTAATGGTAGGCAACCTTGGGAAGGTCTATAAAGAGAGCCCTCTCGCTATGTCCTGATGCTGAAACTGTATCCATGCAGGTGACCGATGACCCACTTCTTACTTATCAGACCAACCAGATGAAGCAATTCCACCATCTAGGATTTCTGCAAAGTTGCCTGAAATCAAAAGCTCTAAAGACAGGAGCTCTGCTCCCTCAGGTGGAGGAGGAGGATCAGAGCGGGGTATTCACCCAGACATAGACGCCATGACCCTGGGATCACGACCTACAGCCCTTGTGTTTCCACCGTCAGCAACTATACAAACACCAGTAAGACTTCACATCTGCATACTACTTTATAATTTTTAAAGCTCTTCCAAAGACATGACATCATTTGATCCTAAATGCCCTTAATGGACCATGGAACGGGTGCCCTTCTGGGATTTATAGTCGGTAAAACTGCATGGAGAGGTTAAGTGACCAGTACAAGGTCAGAAAGACAGACGGTGGCAGAGGCACGACTGGGACCCAGGTGAAGACCAAGAGCCTTGAGCTGCTACTGCACACTCAGCCCCTCTGCACAGATGGGCCGCAGGAGAGCACTTATCCCGGCCTTTCAGCCTCCTGCCTCCAGGTCAGCTAGCCCAGGCCAACCGTCTGCCGGTGGTTCATTCCAAGGGCAAGGCCACAGCAGTCAGTACTCTGGCCTAACTCGGGCCCCCACACAGGAGACAAACTGGGAGATGCCGGAGACTGAGTGCCATCTCGGGGATCGAAAGGGAACCCAAGGGAACTCCACTGGGGTTGCCAAGAAGGGCCATCCTGAGCCCATGTGTGTCCTGAGGGTCAATGAGCCTTGACAAGAGGCAGAGCGCAGTGGTGATAAAATGCTGAGCCCAGCTGCTGGGCTTGAATCCTGCTCTGTGGCCTACCAGCTACAAGACCTTGGATAAGTCGCCTCCCCTCCTCTGTTTCCCTATCAAAGGGAACACATAACAGCCAGCACTGTAAATGATTGATGGGAAGGTTAATTGAATTAATACTTGCCAAATGCTTGGGACGGCAGCTGGTGTGTAAGAAGTGGTCTGTAGGGGCGCCTGGGCAGCTCAGTCGCTTGGGTGGCCAACTCCTGATTCTGGCTCAGGTCGTGATCTCAGGATCCTGAGATCGAGGCCTGCATCGGGGTCCCCTCTCAGGGGACAGTCTGCTTGGGATCCTCTCTCTTCCTCTTCCTCTGCTCCTCCCTCGACTCATGCACACACTCTCTCTCTCTCTCTAAAATAAATAAATAAATCTTTAATACATACATACATAAATAGTGCCAGATCATCTACGGGCCAGAGACCATCCTGGTGGTTTGGTTAAACAGAGGAGCAGGACACACCATGTCTCTGGGGAGCTGCTGGCCCGTGTGCATCTGAACAGGGTGGCCATGACCCCGATGGGTTTGGCCATTACAACTCTTTGGTCAGCAGAGTGTTCAAGAACAGGTGGTATGAATGAGGGCCAAAGAATGTTCATGCCAAAGGTTCGAAGCAGTGAGGATGGGAGCGAGGAAGGGAAGGATAGGGTCCCTGCCTGTGGATGTACAGGAAAGAGCTCCAAACAGGGCCCGGGAGTCTCTCTCTCTCTGCCTCCCCAAGGCATAGCAGCCCGTAGGTGCTGTGGCCATGGGGCGTCTGAAAGTGGCCAGTCCCACTGGAATTTGCTGTAAGATTTTGAACTGAAACAGAAAGTATGCAAACTGTCTCATTAGTGAATTTCCATATTCAGTCCATGATGACATGATAGTATTGTAGATGTGTTGAGTTAAATGTGCTATTGAAAGCCAATTCACTTCCTTTTCACTTCTTTAAATGTGGCTACTAGAAAATTTTAAATTGTGTCTGTAGTTGTCTTTGTGGCTCACACCGTCTTTCTATGAGAAGGCACTGCTCTGCTCGGCCGGGGCTGAATGAGCGAGCTGGATGTCAGCTGATGAGGGCCCTGAGCATCCCCTAGGACAGCCTCCTGGAGAAGTCGTTGGCTGATCAATTTGTTGAATTATTGATGTAATGTGATTTGGCCACGGGGTGAGAGAGAGGCAGGTAGGCAACCAGACCTAGGAACAGAGGGTGCAGCTCACTCCTTCACACGCCTCCAGACGATCAAATCAGAGCAAAATCTGCCCAACCCCTCTTCCTCCAAGTGCAGGCAATGACCATCCATCTGGGCCTTTCTGTTTCTCAGGCTTGCTCCTATCTTGAATCAGACCCTCTGGAAGGCCCGGCTGACTTAGGCTGGGTGTCTCTACTGCCACGAGCGTTCTCTCAAGAAGGGTTTGGTCCCGATGGCCTCCAGACAGCCCCCAGCTTCTCTGGGTGGGGGGCCGGCGGGGGGCACCCCCTATGCCAGGTATGGCAGGAAGTTTGGGAAAAGTTGATCTCTGCAAATGGCTGTCGGGCGAGGGAGGGACAGGGCTCAGAAAGGCCGGGCTGGGGGCTGCACTGGAAAGCCAAGACTAATTCCACAGTCTAGCCACTCGTCCTACGTTTAGTGTATCCGGGTGATTGTTCCCTCGCAGGCCACAACGGTCTATCTGCCGGGCCTTTTGTCATGTTAACTGCAGCCCATCAATGGATTGAGGTCAGGACTTCTGATGTAGGTGCAAGCTTAGAGGGAAAAAAGTCTCAAAGATTCATTTTTTCTCGTCTGGTAACACTCCGGTCACTTATTTTTTCTCAGTTAGCCTCTGCCGCTCTAAAGTGGGTATTGATCAGTGCTTTAATGCAAACCTGTCAAATTAATTTTGCAGACCTGGGATATGACTGGCCTAAAATTGCTTCTGCATCTGTTCTCTGCAGCCTATGAATTTTAATCACGGTCAGAATGGGTTGGTGGCTTTTTTTGTTAGAAACTTGAATAGGAAAGGTTTAAACTGTAAATGCCAGGGAATGATGCTGTTTTGTTCTTTTCAGAAACTCATGTGGTGGAGGTCAAAGAAATTATTATGTCGGGTGTATTCTTGGCAGATGCTGTGGGAAGCCCTGCGGGCTGCCTTCCTGCAGAGCTGCCGCACGGAGCCTGGGCTGCCCTGGGCAAACGCACGCGGCCCTCCGGAGCCAGGGCTTGGCGGGGCAGTGGGCACAGCCTGGCCTGCAGGAAGTGGCCCCTGGTTCCCTGTGAGCCAACACTCTTCTCCTCCTAGGGATGAAGGAAACTGAGGGGGGGGGCACTTTGTTTTGAAGATTTAGCTTCCAGGCCTCACCTTCCCCGTGGAACTTCAGGTGGGGCAAGGGGTCTGTTTCCGAGAGTCCGGGGATCATCTAAAAAGTGCCTCTAATGCAGAGAACAGTCCTGTGGCACGCCTCTCCGAGGGAGGGGCTGTCCCCCGGGGCCACAGGGCCCTGCAGAGGCCCAGGCTGGGGGGCACAGAGTTCTGCAGGGGCGGGAGGCCCTCGGCCTCTCTGCAGGACCCCGGCAGCCTGCCACAGCCAGCCCCCTGCACCCTGGCGGGAGGCCCCTCCACACCTCCAAATCTGGGAGCGGAGCCGGGGCTGTGACCCCGTCCCCCCAGCAGCCATCCCCACTCCCAGCCACTACCGCCACCATCCTTGTGCCTCTCTGCTGCCCCTATCCGCTTGGCACTTTTCCAGACTGAACCACTGAGGCAGGCAGGCCCTCTGGCGGGGAAAGAGCTGGCAGCACCACTACTTCCCTGGGAAGGGGGTGGCAGGTCCTCCACAAACATCCAGAGGCTCCGTCCCCTCCCACACCGCCCCACAGTCTCACTGAGGATCAGCCCCACCACACTGGCCTTCGCCACTCATCACCGTCCTCTTCTCACCAGTACTTGCTTTGTGCCTGATTGAAGCCTCATAAAAACCACACAGGGCCAGTGCAATTACCATGCTTATGGTAGGTGCTGTTGGAGGAGGCCGAGGCCCAGAGAGGACAGATAAAAGGCCCAAGTTGTGCAGCGAACAAGGGGCAAACCTAGATGGTCTGGCTCGACAGCCCATCCCTGAATCTGTCTTGAGCTCTCTCTCTGTCTCCGCGCACGTGCCACGAAGCCCTCCATGTGGAGGCACCTGCGGGGTCTCCAACAGTTGCCCCGCTGCCAGGCCTACCTCCCACTAAAACTCCAAGCCCCTTGAGGGGAAAGTGCCCTCTCCTTCTTGAATATTCAAACAGACATGTAAGCTAAAGGACCCTGGGGTTCCAGAGACCAGGCCAGGAAAACATCCGGGCTCCCGTTTGGTGGGAACTCTGATTGAATCACCGGGATGGGGAAGAGGGCAGAGAGAGAATCATTCCCTGTGAGCATACGGGGCTCTCCAGCTGTGAGGAGGCTGTCAGGTGGCCCTGCTCCCTGGAGTAAAGAGTTGGAGGATCCAGAAGGCATGAAGCCCAGAGCAGGGCCAAAACCCCAGGGCTGGGAACTGGCCTGCAGAGAGCTCACAGCAGGCCTGTGGGACGGCACTATTCCCATGCTCGTGCCTGTCACCCTGTCGTTGCCAGCCCGTCAGGGCTACCCCAGACACCCCAGTACCTGTTGGGCAAAAAGACACTTGTCCCTGCCCCTGTGACCTCCTCCCCCACCGCCCGTCGCCATCAGTGCTCCAGATAACACTCAGGGAGTCGGGTACAGGGTCAAGCTGCCCTGGGGAGAGGCAGAGACGCAGTGCCAACTGAACTTGAAGTTAGCTTTAAACTGGACCGAGTTTTCATCATGGGAAGTGATCAGAAGTTTACAGAATCTAAGCTCACTGAGGAGTGGGGGTGGGAGGCAAAGCACAGCAGGTGGTAAGCAGTGGGTAGAAAAGCAGGCCTCCCTGGGTGGCAGCCTCTGGCTCACGCAGTTCGACAGACACCCCGCACGCACATCGCGGGATACCACCCCCAAACTCATGTTTGGGATTAAGCAGCACCGAAGACAGCGTCTCCCCAAGCAGCCCCCAGCTTCACACCCGGGGTCCTGCCCTCGCCCTCGCCCCCATGCAGGAAGAAGGGCCCTCCCTGCTTGAGGACCTAGGAGGAGGCCTCGGGCCTTCACAGGCAGGTGGACAAAGCGAGCTACCCGGTCATCACCGAGTGCTCAACGGAGCTCTACAAGAACATGAGTTAAGGACGGTTGGCTTCATGATGACAGAAATCCTCAGGGGATGCTTGATCCAGAATCACTATTGCGACTCTCTCCCTCCCTTTCTTGGCTCTGCCCGTTGACCTCATCCCTGCGGCTCTACACTGTGGCAGAGATGTGGCTCTGGGCTCACCTCCCATCACCCCCCAAAAAAGAGTTTCTCTGTCTCATATGCAGTTTTTAAATGCTGAGAAAGGCCCTGACTGTGCAGGTGGGGTCACAGGCCCTCTGCTTGGAGTAGTCACTGCGGTTTTGTGATGAGCTTAGACTGGATCATAGGACCCTCATCGGGTGGTGCTGGGTAAGTAATGGCGATTTGAGTGTTTTGCAAAGATCCATTATTTGTGGCTGTGTATCACTTTGTACTGAGTTTACCAAGTTATCTCACGGGAGCCGGTCCCTTACCTGCCAAGCATGCCAGGCGTCTCCAGTCCAGCCTCACTTCCTCAGGGCTGGTGGCGGGGGCTCCCACAGGTGAGGACGCACTCCAGGGAGCAGGCTTCTGCTTCCTTCCCCAGCGTCCTCAATGCCAAGCAGGAAGCTCGACCCAGGGGAGACACTCATGAATGAGTCTTGAATGAAGGTCAGGCTGATGAATGAATGACCATATGAATGGGAGGAGAGGAGATGAAAAGCCCTTAGACACACATACACCCAGAGCTCACCTAACCACAGCGCTTCCTGCCCTCCCACCTCTGCTAAAAGCATTGTGTCTGTAATATCAGGTTTGGGCTCCTCAGTCCCCAAGGGGAAGGGAGAGGGCCAGCTGCTCTGTGGTCTGCAGGAAAAGACAGGGGCTAGGGATCTGGAGATCCATCCAGCCATTAATTACCTGTGCGGCCTTGGGCTAGCCACAGAACCGGTTTTCACTTCAGTTTCATCATCTGTCAAATGGGACTGTGCTTATCATCCCACAACAGGGCTGAGGAGAACAGACAGAAGTAGAAAGTTAACAGCACTTAGAAAGATTGCAAAGAAAAGCACAGGGTGGGAGAGAAGAGGTGTAATGACCATGGGCCTCCATCATGGGGACCGTTCGAAGCTAGATGTCAAGGATGGTATGGCGGGAAGGCATCCGGGCCCTCTGCATGGAGAATCTCTTGCAAAGAAAATTCCCCAGCAGTCCTGAGGACCAGACACATGCCCAGTCTTGAGAAGCAAAGACTGAAGAGGCCAAGAAACCACACCCCCTGCCCTTAAGAGAAGATGGGCTTCCATAAAGCAGTTGGCTTCTCAGAAAGGGCCCAAGGACGTGTCACAGAAAATTAGCCAGTCAATAGATATTTATGGAACACCTACTATGGGTCAGGCACTGTTCTAGAATCTAAGGATAAGAGGAGGACATACAAAGTCCTACCCAAAGAGCTACAGGTGAATGAATAAATAAATGAGCAGACAGGGAACAGATCAAGAGGATAGTCTCAAGCCCTGATAAATGCTGGAAGGTAAAAAGAGCAGGGTAACATGAGGGAGAGTGGCTAGCTGGAGAGAGGCCTACGTTAGTACGCAGATCTTGGGAAGGTAATGGCTGAGTGGCGGGAAGGAAGGCAGGGTGTGCCATGAAGATGAAATGCAGTGGGGACCTGGGAGTGCTAGGGAAAGACCAAAAGCTGGTGACCCAGGGGACAGGTAGAAGCAGAGGGCTGTGGGAGAGGTGTCTGGGCCTCAACCTAGGCTGGGCTTGAGCAGAACTATGTGGCCTTCGCCCCACATGCAATGGAAATCCAAGGGTCAGAATTGGGCACATGGCATGATCTGAGAGAGGAGTGGCCAAGCAAATAAGACAAAATGCTAACAACTGGTGAATGTGAGTGATGAGGGCATGAGACCCCTTGTCTTCTTCCTGCAATATCGCTAAATGTTTGACATTATTTCAGAATAAGCAGTGAAGCAATAGTAAGACCACTCTGGCTCCTGGTGGACGACCGGCTGCAGGGTTGGGCGGGCCAGGGGAGGGCTGTGGGTGAGGAAAGCTGGTGCCACAGGTGGAGGAAGAAGACCAGTAAGGAGGGAAGAGAGGCCACTCTCTGGAGGGGTTTATGGGGGCCTGTGTCAGTTTTGTATCACTGCCATAACTAGTGACCACAAACTTGGTGGCTACAAACAACATGTATTTATCATCATAGGATGGCCCCGGTGACTCAGTCAGTTAAGCATCTGACTCTTGATTTCAGCTCAGGTCATAATCTCAGGGTCATGAGATCGAGTCCTGAGTCAGGCTTTGTGCTCAGTGTTGAGTCTGCTTAAGATTCTCTCCCACTCCCTCTCGCCCTCCCCCTACTCTGTCTCCCTCTCTCTCTGTAAATAAATAAATAAAATCTTTAAAAAAGTATCATCTTAGCGTTCTGTAGGTTAGGAATCTGACAGTTCTCTTAGAGTTAAAATTAGGATGTTGGCAGGGCTGCATTCCTTTCCAGAAGTCCTGGGGAGAATCCATTCCTTGCCTTTTTGGGCTTCCGGGGCCGCTGCCCAGACCTCATCCATAGCTCCCTACATTACGGAACTGACAACAGGGTCTCGGATCCTGTCCCCATAGTCGCCTCTCACTCTGATCACAGCCTGGAAAAGTCCTCCCTTTTAAGGACTCATGTGATTGCCTTGCGTCCACCCAGATCAACCGCGATAATCTCCCCATCCCAAGGGCCTCAACTTTAATCATATTGGTAAATTCTCTTTTGCCCTCTAAGGTACCATATTCTCAGATTCTGGGGAGGAGAGTGTGGGTGTCTTTGGGTGCCATTACTCTGTCCACCAGGAGGTAGAACCAGTAGGATTTTCTGATGGACTGGGCTTGGGTGTGAGGGAAAGAAGTCAACTCAGGGTGGCTACTGGACTTCTCACCAGAGACATGGATGAGTGGTGCAGCCATCTCTCGAGAGAGCAAGCATCTGGGGGGCACAGGGTGTGGGGAATCAGTTGTTTCCTTCGAGATGTGCTAAGTTTGGAGTCGGGGCAATTGGAGTCATTGGAGTCCATGCAGGTGAGGGTGGCTGGGATGGCCTCGTGCCCCAGCCTGGGGTGGGGGGCATAAACAGGCCAGGCCAAGAGCAGGCTCAGGTGAGTCAGGGCACAAGCCTCCTTGGCGTGATAAATAAGAATCACAAACCCTCACCGTCTCCAGGCACCGGAAGTACAAATACCTTCATGAGTAAAAGATGTTCCAGAAGGGAAGGGAAGGCCAGCTGGAGAAATAGCCAGACAGACAAGCTGGGATCTGATAACAGGGCCTTTTGTGCGAGGCTCTGGGTGGCAAGCCTGCTACAGGGACGAGGGGCAGCCATCGCAGGGCCTCAAGGAGGTGAACGACACAACACAGGAAAAGGACATGGGAGCACATGACATGTAACAGAATTTAAAGAAACACCAAAGGGGCCGGATGTGGGTGCACGCCGAGATGCGGCATGGGGCCAGCCAGGTCAGGCATGGTGCTCCAGCCCCGCTAGGGAGATCCTGCCCCTGCTCTGCAACCCCTGTCTCGGGGACCGGCTGCTGAAGGGCTGTGCCTGGGCACGGCAGGCTGGGGGAGGTGTGGGATGGAGAGGAGAGGCGTCTCTTCCTCTTTCTGAACTGCCGCCCTTAAATCAAACAATTCAATCCAGGTGGAAGAGAGTTGGCAGCTGGGAGGGGAGAAGAAGAAGAAGCAGACGATAAAAAAAAAATCAATAACTCTTCCCCATAAAATAAATTGAGATTTGTGGAATTCACTTCCACTTGACATCAAAGATGCCGATTTGGTGAATTCGTTTAAGGCCAAATTGAAAACGTATCGTTTTAATCCAGGTCCCCAAGCTGCCCCGGGCTTCGTGGCAAGGGCCCTGGGGACTGGGTTTACGGCAGCTCCGGATGCTTATTTGGGGCCGATTGATCTCCAAGGCTCAAGAGAAGCTGTGTTTGGGGCGGCAGAAGAGGCCTGATGACGCTCCCCTCACCGCAGTGCTGGTGCCCCCTGGCTAAGATACCACGAGGGGCCACTCACGTGGTCACCTTTGGCCACTGGAGGAGTGACTCTAAGGTAGACATAAGGCTGGGGGGACCCCTGGGCCCGTCGCATGCAGCCTTTGGGACCCGCTGGGGCTTAGCTTTACCTCCTACACATGAGCACCTGGTAAGGTACAAGACAGTCATGGGACCCAGAGACTCGGTTTCTGGGTGCCCCCAGCCTTCCCTTGGAGCATGAGCAGGGGTAAGTGGCATCATGGAGGGTGAGGGCACAGAGCTGCTGAACACTGAGAAACAAGATAAACACAAGACGAGCAAGACAACATGGATCTCTTTTGGTCTCAGCTCAAAGGAAAGAGGACAGGTCTAAAAGATGTCAGGTCAGGGGTCGGAACTCAGCTTAACCAAGGTTATGAGTCAGCCCTTCCCCTGCTAGAGGATGGCTCTGGAGGCTTCCCTCTGCCAGGATCCCAGACGCACAGACAGGAGCATCTGCAGCCTGCTGGTTAGGAGGAAGCTGGCTCTATGGGAGAGGAAAGGCAAGGTTGGGGGTAGCCGGGCTGGGGCCAGGACAGCTCAAAGGCAGGCACTGGGCCTGGTGGGCAGATGGCGTGGTCCTAGAGCATAGACTGGTGGTCACCAAGGACGAAATTCAGATGGACACATCCAAGTGCAAATCCCAGCTGCACGACTTCAGGCAACTTCACCTCTCCGTGCTTGTTTCCTTATCTATAGGAATGAGAAACTGGTTTTTAAAAAAATTGTCTTACTGCTGCGTAGGGCCAGGCAAATCTAAAGCCCTAGGCATGATGCTTGGCAGATCATTGCTACTCAGTGAATGTTACTATTCTGATGATGGCAACGATCAGTAGGGGGACTTTACAGAAGCCCTTGAGCTCTCCCTCTGGTCTCTGCATCCAGTTCTATAAGGTGAAGGCGTAGAAGCAAAGATTTCACAGTCCATGCCAGCCTGCACTTGCCCCGTCTCTGTCACTGTGGGTCCCTCTCCCAGTAGGGACAGCACAGCTGAGCCAGGCTCCCTATTTCCGCGGCTCACCAGCCCCAGACATGTTAGGCAGAGCCATATGGGCATCTGGAAAGGCCCTGAGGGATTCAGGTCCGAGATTGGCCCAGGAAGGGTGGCACCAGGCTAACACAAGACCAAATCCATGGCCACACCCAGAGCCAACTCGAGCTGGCTAGGCCCGGGCTTTGGGCTTTGGGGCCCAAGCTTGATTTGACCTCCTCAAATTGAATGTTCACTGTAGCCTACATTTGCAAAGCAATTTGTTAATGCTCCTGTGCAAGGGTTGTTTTCTCTAGGGTTTTAAAGAAAAAACTCATTTCAATGTAAAATTCACGGCCCCAAATTGAAATGTATTCTGAGCAGAGTGAGCGGTTGAGAATTTCCAGGCCCCTGCCATCAGCGCACGTCACATTGTAATTACACCTTTCTTTGTGCGCCAGCTGCAGGCCTGGCGAGGCAAACAGAAGATAATGCTGACCCTTTTGAGAAGAGAAAGGACTTTTGTGTCTGTTCTCTTTCAGAAAGAGCTCTTCCAAGATGAAGGGAGAGAGGGACATCTGAATCAATCTATCAAGAGGAACAAAACCATTAGTATCTTCAGCCTCCTTAGCCAAGATTGGCTCCACTCAACAGTTGTTAGAGCTCGACTCCTATTTCTTCAAATGCATTTGAGAAAAGAAAAAAATTGAGTATGTTCTCTCTAGCACATCTTGCTTCATCTTGCTCAGAGATGATGGCCAGCATCTCCTCCTTCCACACATTCCCATGGCACGCCCACCACAAATGTGAATGCCCAACACACATGCTCACACACGCACCCATCCACATGTGTGTTCATGCGTTCTTGTTCACACATACCACTCTCGCCACTCTCCATAAGCTCAATTAGCACGCATGTGTGTGCACGCACACACACACACACACACAAAGGCTTCCATGTGTCTGAAAAACAATACTAACAGAACTTCTACTGAATTATAGTTTCCCAAACAAAGAAATGTGGAGAAGGCCTGATGTAGACAGTAGAAGGAATTATTGTTAATTTTCTTAGGCATAATGATGGTATCATAATTAAACAGAAGAGTGTCCTCGTTCTTAGGAGCACAGGTTAAGGTATTTAGAGATAATGTGTCAACATGTCTGGGACTTGCTTTCGAATGATCTGAGAGAGAGAGAGGGAGGGAGGGTAGGAGGGAGGGAAAGTAAATATGGCAACTTGTTAACAGTCCTTGAATCAAGATGCAGGACAGAGAAGGATTCATTGTACTGGTCTTTAAATGTTTTGTGTTTGAAATTTTCCCTGATTAAAAATTAAGGAACTAAGGATCCATGGAAAGGTTTCCACATTGTATCACGTTGTCAATTTCCTTAACAATGTGGCCTTCGTGTCCCATCCTGTTATCTGTGTAGGTTGGTTGCATAAGGACCTCAAATACCGATAACCTTACACAGATCCAACATTGCGAGCAGGCATTAGGGACTCTTGTGGCACCCGCAGAATGGAAAGGATCTGAAACTGTAGTGAAGAAGGGGAACAGAAGGCCTCCTAGGGTTAGGTGAAAATTTTCCATGGTCTCACTTACTCTGGGTGAACAGGTCTTTCTTCCCTATGGCTGTCATAGCTTCAATCCCGCGGACTAACGAGCATCACCAGTAGATAGATTTGTAGAGCGTGAACCCAACTTTGCAGGTACAAGAAAGTTTTGTGAATGACGTTTGGCAACTGAGCCAAAGAAGACAGGTGGGCTAATTTTCAGAGAGTTGGGGGCTGTACACATTCTGCCCCAGCCCCCTATCTTCTAGTCAGAGGCAACGGTCAGCTGCCATTTGGGGGGGAAACACGTTACACAATGAAACCTGCCATTTGTTCCCCCATTAAAGGCACCATGATGCCGCTCTAATCCCTTCCCAGCCATTAGCAATAATAAGAGCTAACAGCTACGGGCTCATTCAAAAGAGTCAGAATGCGATGTCACGCACAAGGTCAGCTCAGGTAACCTCCCTCTGTTGTGCCCACCAGGAGCATTCTGTGCTCCCGCTCCATGGGGCATGGAGAAGTTGTTCCACTTAGCTCCCCGCGTTCCTTTCCTATCCTCTGCCTTTTCTGGGTGGGTGGCTTCTTCTCCCGCACGTGACTCAGGGCAAACCTTGACTTGTTTAAGCTACTTCTAGTAATCACATTCTTTGGGCATGAGTGTAGAATCCCCTCATCAGGCCATGAGTCATGCTTAGGGACTCATGAGGACAGTTCCCTCACTGATAAACAGATACATCTGCAGGCAGAGATGTCCCCAAGTCTTCCCTGGACGTTGTCAGGAAGTGACGCCCTGAACTGCTGCAGCCATCTGTTGCCAGCCTGCAGACAGTTTCCGTGGCAGGTGGTAGCAGGGCAGACAGGAGCGCACAGGGGTAGGTCCACACTGTGTCTGCTCTTCCTGCTACAAGAGCTTATAAATCCCCATGCTGAGCTGAATTTTCTGTTATTTGCCACCAAAGTCTCCTGACTGATAAGTTCCACATCACTTACCACACATAGTGTTACAGTCCATCGTAGGGGACCTCTCTTTCTACTTCTGTTCTGTCTGGGTTAATTCCCCCCTACCCCAAGGACAGATATTTCATCCTATGAATACTATACTTATAGAAGCCAGCCCAATGGGTAGCACACAATAAAAGGGAATCTGTTAATCAAGTTTTGATGCATCCTAGTGCCTCTTAGAAATTATCCAAAAGGATTTATCCATCTCATGTCCTTTTATGGAATGGGATGGGGGTATAAATGTATAAGTGGGAAAGAAAGAAGGAGGGAGGGGGGTAGAGAGGGAAGGAGAGGGAAAGAGAGGGAGGGAGGGAGGAAGGAAGGAAGGAAGGAAAAATGTTCCAGTGAAATATTATTTCTTCTATAAAGACTCCCATGGTAACCCCATGCTTCCTTCAGAGACTATCCTCAGGTCCCAGGAGGAGAAGGAAATCTCTACCTTGTGAATCTCTATCTTTGGCCATTTCCCACCAACCAGAAAGATTTTTCTCAAACTTTTATTTTCATAGTTTATGTTTTTAAAAAGTTAAGTTTTAAGAGTATCCCTCAAACAATATTATATTACAATATCAAGTCTTTGCTTTCAAATCCCACACCCCCGGACTCTCGAAGGCGGCCACCCGCGGAGGGCAGGTGAGCTCGGTCCTTCAGTGTTTGCCTTAATTGCTTACTTTGTTAACTGATGACTATACACAGCAGAATGCTGCGTTGTGCCTGCTTTCTTTTTATCTTTGGGACCAAGGCTAATTGTGTTTGTGAATTGTTTCTAATGTCCTTTGATAGCTGAGAGGTGTTCATTATGTTTACAGTCCTTAATTAAGTGAACCAAATGTTAGCATTGAAAACAAAAAGTTCACAGAGACTCACAGTCTATGGAGAGCAGAGTGTCTCCAGCTAGCCCACGAAAGGACTCTTTTAGGCAGGAAATATGGTTGTCCAAAGCTGGGAAACAGGAAAAGATAGGAAAAGTTGGGGCCAAGAATTTGAGGTACAACCTGGAAGTCAGAGGTGAGCCCCAGATGGCCGTGGGTTCTCTGGGAAGATCGCTGTGCTGGCGGTGACCATCGGACACAGCTCAGAACTGCCTGGGCCCCATTTCCAGCCTCTCTTCTTCAGTCTACTTTGCCAGTGGTCAGACCCTCCAAAATCCTGTTCACCACATCATCCCTCTCTTAGAAACCTTTAGCGCATCCACTCCAAGAAAATGAGCCAGATGTCTTCTATTACACACACCAAGAACTACACGTGGTGTTTTGAGGATGCGAAGATGAAAAGGTGGTGTTTCTCCCCTTCCAGAACTTTCGCTGAAGAAGCCACAGGGACCATGAACAGAAATCTCATCTCTGTACACTGAGCGTGTATCCTAGTGCACCATAATGTAGGTACACAAGCAGCCAAGTGCTAACAGGCCACACAGTTTCCATATCTGCAAAATGAACATAGTAATAGAACCTTTTTGAAAGGGCTGTAGTGAAGATTGCCTCCATTATACACGTCGAGCGCTTTGAGTGGGGCCTGGCATAGAGAGAGCAAGGTAGAAATGCTTGCTTCCCTTATTACTGTGGCTTCTCTCCTGGGCCGCCAGTTCCATGAGGATGGAGTGGATGGTGTGATTCCTGGGTAGCAGCAGGTCTCTGTGCAGGGAAGAGGGGCTCAAAGAGAATGAATGAATGCAATCTTTTCATCCAAATGTACACAAATGCAGTGCCCACCTCCAAGTACACCTGGATTCTTACCCTGAGCTTATCAGCCTAGGAGAAATGAATTTTTTTCTGATTCATCATTTGAAGAAGAATTATGCAATTGGGTTACTAAGTATACCCTTCCTTCCTAGTCGGGTAGGTAGGAGCTAAACTTTGGGAAGAAGTGACTCAGAAGTAGGTGTTAGTGCAATATAGAGACCTTCTGGGTGATTAAGCATGCCTTACAATAGAATGTGCCGCCTGTAAGGAATGCGCTCCTGCTTGGAGAATTCCTCTGGCAAAGACAGTAAGGAATACTCACTCCTTCCCCTATACAGGTCCATTTGTGGGGCAGCTGCTCCAGAATTCTTCAGCAAACTTGCTTAAAATACAGCTCTCTGGACCTTCACCCTTAGAAATTCTGACTTCAGAAGCAAGACAGGGAGCATGGAAGTCCCTGTATTTTGCACAGAGGTCTCCAGGAAATTTTCTAGTACAACTGGGTCTGGGAAGCCCTATCTCAGAGGGGTCTCCACCTAGAGTAGGATGCTGAACCAGGCGACGTTCAAATATCCCACAGTTCAGAAAGCTGTGTTCCTCCGGGCTCGATCAGTATACCATGCTGCTGTGTGCCCTCTCAGCTTCTTCTTCCCAGCATGGTTATTTGGGGTCTTACCTGCTGCTGACTTTGAACAAATTGAGGAAGCCTACTCAGCACAAGGAATACTCTCCAGGGTGTCTTAGAGAACAGGAGGTCTGATTCTGATGGATTTACTCTGACTGTCGTCCTTGGGCTCTGTAATGTCAGAGACCCCAGATGCTCGTGGTCCTCCCCTCCATCCTTTCTTAACATGATGCTACAGCTCTTGAAAATGATAGAAACCTTGAGCAATACAGAAGGAGCCCGCAGGCGGCATCACCATCCTTTTGAGGCTCTTGGTCCATGAAAATGGTCATGTGCTGTTTCAGAGTGACCTCCTGATTAAATCTACAATGTGAGATGTTGCAGCGGGCCAAGAAGTACTTGCTGCCATAGCGTTTGAGATGCGAGCCTGTCTTGGGAGGGCTTGAATGGTAGCCAAGTACCTTGCCTTCTACCCGTCACTGCCTGCATCAGCCCAGTGGGCCCATGTGTGTCACCTGCACGGACTGGCCCCCTTCAGCGAGACACTGCCCAGAGCTGGACTCCATGCCTGGGCTAGCAGATGCTGGTAAGGCAGCAGTCAGCCTTACTTAGGTCCCAGGTAACCCAACCCTCCTCCCACCACCCCCTTCTCCACAAGTTTGGAACTTTGAGCTGGAGGCCTGAAATCCCGGAGAGCAAGACAATGTGCTTCGTTCTACCTTCTCCACACCTGGAAATTTAGAGAGAGAGAGGAAAAAAAAAAAGAACTTTCAGTGCTTCCCATCAAGCCAGCCCTGAGCCAAACCACAACAAATACGCAGACCTTGTCTTTATTTGTCCCACCTCTCTTGTCCGGATTGCCCTTCTCCCTCCCCCGCTCCCCTCCCCAGACTCCAACAGAGCCATCCTCTGAGCCCTTGCTCTCAGCTGGTGGTTTGTGCCCACATGCTGAGAGCACAGAGCAGGCCAGGAAAGAGACCTGCCTGAAGGGTAGGCTCACCATGGGGGGTGCTCAGGCTTTCCTGACACTCCTCCACCCCTCAAGTCTCCCTGGGGGGGTGGTCACAGATACTCCGGCAAGATCCCCAGCATTGGCTCTGGTGCTACCCAGTTGGTTTTTTCTTTTTCTGACAGTGCAATATTGCATATAATAACAATTACCAATGACCTCCACTGGGCTGTCCAATCTCATCATTGCCAATGCATTTAGTACCTGCCACTGACAATTTGCCTCAGCTGAGGTTTTATTCAGTGGGATATGATAGAGCTGTACAGCAATCTTTTTCCATTTAAATAGTTTAATTGAGGAAAGCTATCAGATGTTTCCAAATTTAATGTATACAACAATTTGCTTTTCCCTATCTCTTTTCAGAGTTGAGTTGGAAGAAAATGACATCTGATTCTTATAGAAGGAAAGCAATTACATTTTGGCGTCTGCCTTCCCCGGCTTGCATATGTTTTTAAACATAAAAAGAAATTCTTAATATGTAATTGTCAGGTAATAAAAAGGGAAAAATATTTTACTTTGCGTTTATGAAGTAATTTTTCAAAAGCATAAGGGAATTACATGTTAATGTTTTATGTTTATGACTGCATTCTAATACTGCACTATTTCTTCAAGTTTGGGGTCTTTTTTTTTCCTCTTTGGGGAGAAGAGTTGAGCTGAGCAGGCCTACCTCAAACCCAACCTCTCTGCTGGCGATGCCCCGGATACCCAGACTTTCCTTCTCTGAGCTCCCTCCTCCAAGCTCATACCTCTGTATTATCGCTTGCCATTTGTTACCTACACTGAAGAATTACAATATCACCCTGAATGGTCTCCCTCTCTAGATCATAAGCTGCTGGAGAGTGGAGGGAATTCCTTTTGCATTCTTGTGTTCTCCACAATGTTGGGCAAAAAGCTCAGCTTAAAATAATTAGTGCTCAACAAACACTTGTTGAACAAATTTACTCATGGAATTGCCCAATAACGCATCTCAAATAATGAGAATGATGTTATGCTAGTTCTCAGTGAATGGTACAGAGAAGAGGTCCATTGAATGGAATAAATGGGTAGATGGATGGATAGATGGATGGATAGATGGACTGACAGATGAGTGGATGACAGACTCCACATAGCTTATCTGAGCTTTCTCCGATATTTTGCCCAATTAGATTAGACCTGACAGCCACTCAAGCTCTTTCTTAGTGATAAGGCCAGACACATACCCAACAGACTAAGATCATGGATCTCAAAGCATTTTCCAGAAAGGGCCCAGAGGCTATTCTCATATTGTAGGGCACCAGAAGTGTGTGGATCTTACTGATTTGTACCTCTGAGGAGAAATCTGTGGGTTAAGTTCATTAGAGTATTTACTAGGATTTTATGATTACAAACCTCAACTCAACAGTGCCCAGGACTTACTTCCCTTTCTCTTTAAGTGCACTTACCTGCTCTTTCAGATGACTCTCCTCACCCCTTACATATCTCACGCTGCCTCTCAGCTGGCAAAGTCAGCTTATTCTTCAATGAGAGAACAGAAGCAAGTGACAAGAACTCCCTTATCTTCCCTTCACCAAATCTTCAGTCCAGCCTGCACCTGTCCCATCTCTCTCTTCCATCCCATCTTCACGGAAGACCTGCATTTCCATACCAACGCTGACTCTCCACTTGCGTCCGGATTTAATCCTCTCTTTCTCGCTCAGGACTTTGCTCTTGCAACCACATTATCCATCTCTCCTCTCTCTCCTGAACACATTGATATTCTAAGGTACTCTAGTTTTGTCCCTAAAGAAAATAAAAATAAAAATAAAAATCTACTCCCTTAACCTCACACCCTCTCCAGCTGCCACCTGATCTCTCTGCCTCCCTTCCTAGCAAAATTTCTGAATTGTCTGTTGGGACCATGTCCTCTTTCTCACCTCTCATTTTTTCCAACATGCACTCGCTGGATTCTGTTCTCAGATCCCCCAGTAACTGCTCTTGTCTAGGTCCCCCATTTTACCTCTCTGCTGCCAAATCCAAAGGACAATTTTTGGTCCTCGTCTTGTCCTCTCAGCAAGCATTTAGCCCAGAAGGATAAGTTTTCAACCTGGTATTCATTTATCTGTTTGTTTACTGTCTCCTACTATAAAATGCCAGCTCCTTGCAGGTGGGGTTCTTGTGCATCTAATTTGTCAGTGTAGTCCTGGTGCCTACTCTGGAAGCTGTCACGTCATACATGTTGAAGAGATATATGTTGGTGTTGCCCAGTGCCCTTGGCTCTAATGCTCCCAAACCTGCTCCATATCACTGAGATACAGTCACAGGGAGAGCCCATCAAAATTATTAGATCAGAGTGTTGTTGCCCTGAAGATGAAGTAACTAGCCTGCGGTCATGCTGCTGGAAGTTTCTAGAAGTTTCTAGAAGAGCTGGCACTTGAGCCAAGTTTTCTCGGTTCACTGCCCAGGCTCTTTCTGTAACACCCGGTCCTGTGCTCCTGTGGCAGAACCTGGATACCCTAGAGCCCACCTGTGGCAGGGGTAGAAAGTATGATCTCTCAAGACCAAGGTGGACTCAGTAATCAAGCAGGGATGAAAAATGTGCACTTGCTGACTCCTGATCTTTTCTTAAAACCAACTTTGTGGAAGAGCATCTAGTTTTAGTGGCACTGGTTAAATGAACATATTTTCATTTCTGAAACTTGTTTGATATCCATTTTCACAATTAAAATAGCTTTATGGTCTTCTTGATGATATAAAGAACACACGTGTATTGTAAATAAAGAATAGAAAAATTATAAAAAATTAAAAATTATATGAAATCCCTTCATCCCGAGGTAGTTACCACTAAAATTCTTTTTTGTTTATTGAAGTGTAACAAATACAGAAAAGTGCACAAACCACAAATTTACAGCTTAACAAATTTTTACAAAATAAATTCTTATGTATCCACCACCATGGACCAGAGAGAGAATGTTCCCAGCTTCCCAGGAGTCCTCATGTGGCCTCGCAGTTACTCTCCCTGCCCTGCTCCTCAGTGATCATCACCGACTCTCCTCCCCACACCGTCAATTTGTGCTTGCTGACCTTTACATAAATGAAAAAATTGAATATGTTCCTTTGTGTTTAGCTTTGTTCAACATGATGCTGGGAAATTCATCTGTGTTGCAGTACAGAGCTGTGGTTCGTTTGTTTTCACTCGAGTAATTATTCCATTAAAACAATATATTTGATTTATTTGTTCATTCTACTGTCAGTGATCATTCTTTGCTTTTGGTTTTGGACTGCTAGCAATTGCTGCTACAGACCTTCTTGTACACAACTTATGTTGCACGTGGGCCCACATTTCTGTCAAGTGAACGTCTGGGCATCAAATTTCTCCCTCATCACCTATATGTACATTCAACTCCATCAGACAGGTTCTCAAAGTGATCACCTTACTCCCCAACAGTGTTTGAGCACTCCTGCTGCTCCACAGCCCTAGGAACGCTTTTCCTTTGAGCCATTCGAGGGGTGTGTGTATCTCATTATTAAGTTTTTGATGACTGATGAGATTGAACACCTTTCCGTGTTTCTTGGCCATTTCTTTCTCCTCCTCTGTAAAATACCTATTCAAGTCTGTTGCCATTTCTCTATTGGGTTGTTGGTCTTTTCTTACTGATTTGGAAGAATTCTGTGTGAATTCTGGTTCTGAGTTCTTATTTTTTATATGTTGCAAATCTCTTCTCCCACTTTGTGGCCTGTTTGTACTCTTAATGATTTCTTTTGGTAAAGTGAAGTTCTCCATTTTAATGTAGTCCAGTGTAACAGTGTTTTCCTTTAAGATTAGTGGGATTTGTATCAGATTTAAGAAGTCTTTCCCTAGCCCAAAGTCGAGAAAGATATTCCCCTACCTTATCTTCCAGAAGCTTTACTGATTTACCTTTCACATTGATGGTCACAATCCACTTGGAATTCACTTTGTATATGCTGTGAAGTAGGGTGAAGTAGGAGTCAAGTTTTAAATTTTCTTCATGTTGGTATCTGATAGACTTAATATCATTTATTAAAAAGACTTTGTCTTCCCACTGTTCTGCAGTTCACCTGTGTCCTAAATAAAGTTTTCATATATGGGTGGGCTTGTTTCTGGACACCCTATTCAACTCTAATGAGCTATTCATCTTTTTTTGCAGAGATATTATATTGTCTTAGTTTCTGTATCCTCATAAGTCTTAAACATGGTATTTGATAGTACAAGACATCCCCTTCTTCCCTCCTCCCCACCCTACCCCACATCTTGGTTATTTTGTCAAGAGTGTTTTGACTATTCTTTGCCCTTTGCATTTCTATATAAACTTTAGAATTAGCCTGTCAATTTACACACAACACATACATGCATACATCTGCATAGACACACACAGACACACACTCATACCTGCTGAGATTTTTACTGAGATTTTATTGGATCTACATGTTAATTCTGGGAGACCTGGCATGTCTATGATATCCAATCCATGAAAATATTGTTAATATTTAATGAATGTTCTTCCAGATTTCTCTCTCCATGAATGGTTTTATACACCCATACACATACAACTTTACACAAATTAGGTTATATCATTCATGTTGATTTTATCAAGGTCAAAAATCTTTTTATCTTTTTTAACCTCTTTGATTCCTTATATATACATACCACATTTTCACCCCCTGTTCATCTCTCATGTTCATTGGTAACAACCTGTTTTGAATCTTTCCATTAATATTCTTTATGCTCATATGGCCCTTTACATAAATGAATATATGTATATATTCTGGGGGAGTCATAATTACAAAAGTGGATCATATTATATATCATTCTCTGCATGTGCTTCCCTCATCCAAAAATGTATGATGATAATTCCTCAAAGTCAATAAAAAATGATATTCAATAAAATCTTTTTTAAAGAGCTTTACAATATTCCATGATATAAATGTTCTCCAGTTTAGTCAACTATTCCTCTATTGAGGGACATTAATTTTGTTTTCAATTTGTGTAGTTTCAAACAATGCTGATGTGAACATCTTTGACCTTAAACAAGTATCTTTTCTTGCCAAAATCTTGTTTTGAAAGGACGGATTCCCAGGAATGGGTTGCCAGGTTAAAGTGTATGTGTATCTTAAAATCATCACCCAATTGCATTCTAAAAACATGATTCGCATTTCCTCAACACGTATATATGAGGTCACTTTTCCCCTAACATTTCCGTTAGTGGTAGGAGTTATCACTCCTTACATTTTACTAGCCTTATAGTTGAAATGATATCTCACTGTTACTTTCATTGTATTTAATGGACTGCTAGGGAAGTTAAATATCTTTTCGTGAGTTTATGGATATTTGAACTTGATCTTCTCTGAACTGTCTCTTCATATACTCTGCCTGTTTTCTAATTTATCGTTCTTCATTTTTTCTTATTCATTTGTCAGAAATTTTTGGTACAGTTGAGATACTAACATTTTGTCAATCATTTGCATTGAAAACGTGTTCCTCAAACTATTTGCCAAACTTGTGTTATACAATTTTTACACAGTTGAATATACCTTACCTTTTCCTTTACAGTCTCTGAATTTCCTGACTTGCTATAATTGTTTTCTATTGCACACTATTCTTTCTCTACCACAGCCCTGGGGAGATTTTATATACAAATATATAGAGATAAACATAAATTTTATACATATAAATAAATACACATTATATATAATTAATTTATCTATCACAATACAGACTATAATTTTTATATACACATATATATATATTCCCTGGATTTTCTTATAATTAATTTATGATTTGGTTTTTTGTTTAGTTTGGTTTACATTCAAGGCCTTAATCCAGTTAAAATTTTTTTTTAATAGGATGTCTTCTAAGAAGATTATCAGCATTATTTATTAAAGATACTACCTTTTTTCACAGAGATCTTTTTCTGGGTTTCCCATCCTGTTTCTACATCAACCCCATTCTGTATTTGCTTTTATATCTGCTACATCAAGTTACCTTTCCTCTACTATTCTTAAAATTTTTTCTTGGTCTTTTTCAGACTTTTACCTTTTCACACCAATTCTTAGATAATTTGAATTGCAATTGATACTTCATTACATTTATACAATGATTTGGGGGAGAACTGAAATTTTTATGATATTAAGTCTTCCCGCCCAAGAAGGTAGTACGTTTCCCATTTGTACAGATACTGTTTCATTTCTTTCTGAAGTAGACCAACGTCTTCATATTGGTTCAGTTCTACGTTTGAATTTCTATTTGTATTGCCTTTAACACTTAGGCATTAGGCTAAGCCAAGTATCATAGACCAAAACTGCTGACTAAGACAGAAGACCTTAATTAAACCACCAATCTGCAAAAATAAAAACAAGCCCACTGGTAACTATGCAGGAGCAGTATGTCAGACTGACTTTGACATCAAACGGATTTGGCTCAAATTTTGCTTCTTAAGTGTGCCTCCAATTTTTCGTCTATGCGGTTAAGTGATACCTACCTCACTGGGTTGAGGTAAGAATTAAAAAAGATCCTATAACAGAGTGCTGGCACATAGTAGATGGTCAATAAGTACTTAAGGAAGGTTTTTCCTTTCTTTTTCTTAGCCCTTTAATAATTTAAAAGAGAAAAAAACCCTCTATGCATTGCATATAACTCACTTGGAAAACTACCACCTGTCTTTGATCTCTCACCCCTGGCTCACAGTTGTGCTCTACATGCCTCCTTCCACCTCCACCTCCAGCCCCACTCCCCACCCACTCCCCTCCACATTGGAATCTGGACCTCTTGGGGCCCTTAATCAGGAACGTTTCCCTTGGCAGCAGTATCCTGGGCCCAGTGCTCCATGCCTATGATTTTGTCTGACATTTGTGCTCTTTTTAACATCTTATTGTCCCCATTTTTCTTCTGAGGAGGAAACTAAGACTCAGAGAGCTAACAACGATTCTCAACTCTAAAGGGCCCCAAATCCCTTTTCACAGGTCAACACAATTGTTTTAGTGTGATTATAGAGAGAAGTAAAGTGAAAGTAATTTCTTATCAAATACTGTGCATTTCTGTTTGTAAATTCAGTGCATCTGGGCCAGAAGACCGTGAGCCTTGCACCTACTCATAATAAGTTTGTATTTAAGATTAGACCGTCGTCCACTGCATGCTACCGGAACTTCTTTATATTTGACATTCTCAAATAATGGTATAAAAGTATATTTGGTGTGTATATACACGTATGCATTATATAATTCATTACATAAATGTACGCACATAAATAGAGAAAGAAATAGAGATTTGGATACAGATGTGTTATATTGCCATTGCTCAAGTATTGCAAAGATTCTAAATGGTAAACAACTCCTAACGAGATGAACTGGAAAAAGAGTTCCCTTTCCCTTGATTTAGGAGGTAGTTGCTTTCTTAGGAACACCAGAGTATACTATAACAGTGCAAAAAGACCTTGATTTATGTGTGAAACAGGGTCTAGATTCAGATCATCATAAACGGGTTTTTCATCTCTACATACTGGCATGTCCTTCGAGGCAAATGTGGGTTTCTCCCCCGCACAGGGTAGGATGTCCAGCATCCTAGCCTTTTCCCTACCTTTTCCGAGCGCCCCCAATTGTAATGTCAATCAACAGGCTCCCCACAAAATGTCCCCAGTGCCCTCTAGGGGGCAGTCCCGGCCCCGCTTGGAGCCTCCCCGCCAGCTCCAACCCCGGCGGGCACAGCCTTCCCGGGAGCAGGTGCACAGCAGGCCAGGGCTCGAGAAGGCGGCGCGACGCGCGGCTCTGCTGCCAGGGCCAGGCGGCCAGGATTTCCTCGGACCTCCGCGCCCCTTTGTTGGCAGAGAGCAGCAAGCTCCCGGCTTACGGAGAGGTCAGGGGAAAGTGATTTCAATTAGAGGAGGATCACTGAGGTCTCAAGCCAACACAGACAAGTTGTGTAACAACGGCAGCTGGAGATCGGAGTCATTTATCCTTCTGGGCACCGGTCAGCCTCGGCTTTGCAGGAAGCCCCTTTGCTGCCACCTCCTGCCCAACCCCCTCCATCCCCCTCCCTGCCCCATCTCCTCTCTCTTTCTGGAAACAGAGAGCTGGCTGGGAAATTTCTTTTGCAGGGTGAGAACAGAGGCAAGTCAGCCAGCAGGAAGGGGGCCCCCTGGCTCAGACTGGCTGCTGGCCTTGAAGGTCCAGGGCTGGAAGCAGAGAGGAAAAATGGGGAGAGGCAGGCTATGCGCCCCTCCTCCCGCTTCTTTCTATAGGAATCCCCCATCTTCAGTGCCGTCTCCTGGCCACCTTTCTCCTTGAAGTCCCCCTGACCTTGCCTTCTCTGGGCATTCAGAGCCATCATGGATCAATCCAGAATACTGCACACCCTCTCCTGATGGTTCTGGAGGTTGGTCCATTTATCTGGCCACTTGTTTCTGCCTCTGGTTGTGTTTCGCTGCCTATATGCCTCCTGCTTTCTACGCTCATGTCCATTTCTGATACCAAAAAGAGACATGGGCACCTTCCAGTACGCAGCACAAGTGCGGAGGGCAGGAGGGCTAAGGACAGTGTGAGAAGCATAGGAAAGAACTGGAAGTTGGTGCTGAAGAAGGCAAGGTGCTGGGGAGGCCAGGAGAGCAATCAGCAACTTGTTGACGACTGTTCGGAGTTACGTGGATAGCAACGCTGCCACGAGGCAGTGACTCTCCCCTGCAGTTCATCTAGCAGAGTGACCAGCATGAAAACCAGCAGCAGTCACCTTCAGATTTGTATCAGCACACACACAGCGTTCGGAACAATTTGGGAGGTCTGCAGTGGGCTGATGGCAATTAGGAGCCTTTGCCTTGGACATTTTTTTTTTCTAAAATACCCATCACCCCGGAAGAAGAGGTGTGAAGGTGCACGAGAGCTCTGGCTAGCTTGGAACAGAAGAAATGGCTCAGCTTGGAAAGTAATTCCCACCCCCCAATTTTTTTTTTAAGGATTCAGAGAGGTGCAAGACATAGACTTTGCCCTCTTGTGAAGAATGCTACAAGATTCTAATTGCACTCACGTGCACAAGCGTGTGTATGGCAGCAGCATCCCAGATGTCCTGGTCCAGAAGCCCAGGCTCCGGGCTGGCTCCGCTGCTAAAATCCATGACCTCAGCGAAGCCACTTAACCTCTGCCAAATGGGGCCTCGATATCTTTCCAACTCACCTCACCGGGGTTTTGTGAGGATCAGTTGAGATAATGGATGTGGAAATACTTGGAGAGGAAGGAAGGAACGTGCTGCCGACGCCAGGGAGGATGAGTTCCCCACAGGACAGTGAGTTGGCAAACCTGAGCCACCTCCCTGCTTACATGCCCTCTACAGCTATTCAGGTGTCCACACAGCTGTTTTAATTGCTTTAAAATGACGTGCGCAGCGAAGAGGGCTATGGTGAGTGCAGATGGAGGCCATGTCTGGGTCGTTTCCTCCTCCACTTCCAATAAGCAGTAGATAATGCAGTGATGGTCCACACTTGCCCCTTTAGGGGAACACCCTTTAAGTCTGCAGCGGTGCGTGTGTGTGCGTACTTGTGTGGCAGGGGCATTGGGGAGGGCAGAAGTCTGTGTTCAGCATCTCCTTTGCCTCTGAGGACTGACCTCTCCTTGATCCGCCCACCTGGCCCTCTGCTGCCAGCGACCAAGTGATACCCCACCCTCCACCTGGACTTTCTGATCTCTGGACCTCCAGAAACATCCATGTGTGCCCAGCTCCCGGCCACCCAGCTGTAGGACTCCCTCTCACCTTTGCTCCTCTATCCACTGTCCCCACTCAGACAATTACTTATGTTCCATTTTATGGAAGACATCTTCTTTATAGGGAAATGGCAATGAAATGTATACTTGGCAGAAAGATAGTAATGGTTTAATACCTCACCCCTTTTGAGATTGTGAAAGTTCTAGTACATATGAAGGGTATCAACAGTGGAATTTTAATGTGACAGTAGGCAGATCAGAGAATAACACTCACATATTACCAAACTCAGGAGAGCTTAAAGTTGGCCTCGTAACTATACTCTGCATGTAATGTACCCATAAGAACTATATATAATATTATCTATCTATCTATCTATCTATCTATCTATCTACCTATCTATCTATCATCTGTCTATCATCTATCAAGGCCCAAAGCCATAAAGTATTCTACATTCATAGTAACCCTAGTCTGATCGAGTTTCTAAACATAGCTCAGCAGGACAGAGTTCCTATTAAAAAGTCATCCTTCTCCAGAGTCAAAAACAATTAAAAATTATTCATCTTATAAATATTAATAAATGAAAATGTGTCTGCAGTATTTATCCTAGAGCCACCTCAGCAAAAACCACCATGTGTCTGCACCTCTTAGAATAGGATGTTTTAAGGTAATATGCTTTGTAAACAGAAGTGATACAGAAGCACAAATATAATCGATTTCAAAGTCACTAGATTTTTTTGCAAAATTATCTAATTAAAACTAACTGCAATTAATAATACAAATTCATTATAACCATAAAACTATGCATTGCCTGGAGCCCACTACTTCTGCCCGTGTTCTCACACATCTGTGTAAGGAGTAGCTAAAGCGCATGCTCTCCGTGACAGTATCGGTGACTGCTGGACCCACGTGACAAAGTGCCACGTTGCAAGTAAAAAGAACACTGTTTGCCCAACAAGTAACTCAGCGAATAAACAAGAGCGAACCTGCAGCACAAGGCTTTCACTGTACATTTCAGGTTCATTAAAAAAAACTGCAAAATAATACCATTATTTGTTCACAGATACATAGGTGTTTGGGAACATATTTCAAATGAACTGGAAAGATACGCACCAAATCCGTGACAGCAGTTGCTGGGGCACAGAATGGGAGGGGATTGGCGGGAGACGAAGTGGGGAGAGACAAAGCAACATCAATTCTACTCCAGATAGTGTTCTTTTTTTTTTTACTTAACAAAATGAAGCAAATGGGACGCGATAGTAATAACCATCAATCCTGGGTGCTGGGCACACCTGTCTCATGATATTAGTCTCTGTACTTCTCGAGATTTTTTTTAAATTTCTGAAAATAAAAAATAAATAAGCAGATGAATACAAATAAATAATTAACTAGAAGCACATATGCTGTTCAATCGTCTACCTCTCCAATTATCCCACGCCCTTTAAGGATTAATCAAATCCTATACTGCCCATAAACCCCATCCTGCTACCCTACCCACAGAGGTTTCTCCTCCTAATTTCTATAGCACCGCCTAGAGTAGCAAGCATTCGGGGCCCAGGTTATGCATATATTATATTGGTCATATTTTCTGTTGTTTGTGTCTAGGACCCCTGTCTCCTGGAGATGTAAAGGTCCAGAAGATAGGACAGGCCCAGGAGGGGACCCTGCCATGCCTCCTCTGAGCACTCTCCTCCTCTTCCACTCTCAGGACCTTGTCCTGTGGAAGGAAACCTTTCCATGTAAAAGCATTTCAACAACTCCAGGTCAGAGTTGCATCTATTAGCTGAGAAAATTCAAAATGATCAAACCCACTAAGAATGTGACAATGTGGGACACCTGGGTGGCTCAGTCGGTTAGGCATCTGCCTTCAGCTCAGGTCATGATCCCAGGGTCCTGGGATCAAGTCCCACATCGGGTTCCTTGCTCAGCAGGGAGCCTACTTCTCCCTCTGCCTGCTGCTCCCCCTGCTTGTGCTCTCTTTCTCTCTCTGACAAATAAATAAAGAAAATCTTAAAAAAAAAAAAAGGTGACAATGCTTTTAAATACATTGGCTTATCAATCACAAATATCCATAAGTATGTAAAAAACGCAGTGTGAGTGTGCAAAGGTATTTCTCCTTTCAGACTCCTGGTAAAGCCAGGTAACCAAAGGGATCCCCAAGCCTTCTTTCTGCCCAATCTCATCTGCCTGACCTCCTTAACCCCCAGCTGAGCGCCACAGTACCAACCGGTGCTCTGACCCCCCCCATGTCATGGTGTGCCACGTCCTTGGTACCTGCCACACAGACCTTCCCCCAGACACCAGTGTGCACTCGGTGCTTAACCAGCCCCCGTTCTGTCTTGGCAAACGTGGAGCACCACTCTCCCATCCCCGAGGGCCCATCTCCTCCATCCATACCAGCTCAGCGGCCTTCTCCCCAAGCCTGCTGTGTCACTGTCAGCTGGAAGCGATCTCTGCCCCTTCCATGGCCCATTCCCATACCTCTGTTGTGGTCCCCCCACCGAACTTTCTACTTCATCCTATAGTTTTGGGGCTACCTCTTACATTTCTTGGAGGGCGGTAACTTCTCCAAGACAAGCTTGCCAGGAGCCCACACCAACTGGGACTGGCGCAAAGCCACACACCAGATGCAGAGATGCCGTCTAGCGGCCTCTGCTGTAAAGAAATAGGCCCCGCCCACAATGCTGGCGGCAAGTTTATCACACCAAGAAAATCTAAATCTGTACCTCCTAACCTCTGACTGGTCTGGCCCACGCAGAGGAGGCCTCTGGACTAATCTTTACTGTTCTTATCTGATTTTACATCTGTTCTCCCCCACTCCAGAAGGCTAAGAGTTATTTCCTGCTGAACTTCACACACAACCAGGGTCCTCTCCTGCTCCCATAACCTTGACCCCAGCTGCAAGGGCCAGGACCGGCCCAAGCGTCCAGAGGCCTGGGCTCACTCTTTGCTCCTACAATCTGCAAAATGGGTAGCACTTCCTCATGCTCAGTCAGTTCTGAAGTTCCCTGGGTCCCTTTTCAGCCAAGATGACAGTTTACAAAATAGTCCCCTGGTCACCAAAGGCTGGGGCAAACTCCGACGTGGCTTTAGCACTATGGCTGTGAGATTATGGTGAAATTTTAAATTCAAAAATTTTAACATTTTTCAACGAGCTGCTCTTTTATCTTTTCTACTTAAAAAGAGGTGACATGGCTTATAGCAGTGAAACCTCCAGATTTGTAGTTCCCACCCACTCAGGAAGCTCTAAGACCCTCAGCTAATCTCCCCTGCCTGCCCTCCTTTCCCCACCCTACCCTGAGAGAGGCATCTGACCCTGAAAGGTGCACTCTCCTGCGGCCTGGGAGCCGCCCACATCCTTGACCCATAACCTCACAACACATGCCAGCTTTTCTTCCCTGAGGCAACTCTGCCCGCCTCCCCTCTGCTGAACCCAGGAGGCCAGGCCAGACTGGGCCCTACACTGCGGGGAGCCTCAGGCCTGAGGACACTCACCTCCAGGAACAGGGCCAGGGCTGCAGGCTGGGGGTGGGCGGCCGGGAGGGGGTCGCGGCTTCTCAGAGCCTCGGAGAACATTAAGCCTTTGCACTCCCACCCCCCACGAGATTGCTGATCAAAAAACGAAGGCAAACAAAGGCGGGTGAATGGGAATCAAATTGAGTCAGGGCAGTGGACAGATGGGGCCTGCCAGGCACCCACAGCCCGTCCTATTCATTAAAAAAAAAAAAAAAAAAAAAAGGATAATCGGCCTCCTCCCCGCAGCTTTGCCAGAGGTGGGAGCTATAGGATGGGGGTGGGGCACCGGGCCAGGGGGCCCAGATGTTTTCCAAACCATAAGATCCCAGCCCGCCAGCTTGTAACCCTCGCCCCCCAGGTTAATTGTCTCGTTTGTGCTTGAGACTTCTGTTTTGTATAGCAGGCTTTCCTAAAGCAAGGCATCCTTACGTAAAGACCAGGGCTCCAGGCAGTTGGCGTTGGGGTGACGCTGGAAGGTTGCCTGGCGGCATGTGGGTACAAGGAGTCTTGAGGACGGCTGAGCAGTTGGGCCTGTCTCCTGCCTGCTAGAAATGAATCCTTCCAAAGCCCCATTCCTAGGGAGGTTGATGGTCCGTAGTAAGTAAAAGTGGGGCCTGATGGGAATTCCCCCATATTGTCTTCCCTCCCCTTGCCCATGCGCAGAAGCAAACCTGCAGCTACTGGCATGTGTGTGGTCCGCACTTCCTTGCAACATGACTAAGGCGTGGAGAGCTTTCCTGTTACAGAGAATGTTCCCTTCGTGCTCTCATGACGTCCCAGCAACAAGCATGTTGAAGGCGTAGGACTTAGTTAAGCAGGCTCCGTTTACAGATGAGGAAATTTAAGTGACTTTTTAGAATCACATGATTACCAGGCTATGGGCTCCTGGTGAAGTGCTGTCTCACACATGTGCAAACATGCTTGTGTGTGTACCATACACATTAACACGTGTGCCGACATTTATTCATGCCTCTGCGTGGAGGCTTTCTACACGGCAATTTGTGTGCAGACAGAGAGAGTCTTTCCTATTGGTAGAGCACCTTACTGCTTACACACACCTCTACCTATGTCCCTTTTCTTGTACCCATGCTCACACGTGCACACACTGAGGCCCTTCCTGGGGAGACACTGACCTTTGCTTTGGACCTCCCTTCCATCCTTCAGAGGCCAAACCAAATGAACCCAGAGATATTCTCTCAATCCCCACAATATTTCTCAGCATCCGACTACAAATTTGTTCTTCAAAAGTTGCCTGGCAGGTAGGAAAGGGCTGCCCGTTAATGGGGAGGAGGGATCAGGAGAGCAGCCTGAGAAATCAGGTGTCAAGCTGACCTTTTGGAGAGAGCCAAGCGCTCATTCTTATTATTGATTCCTTTCAAGAAAGACAGAAGGCACTTTATCTTCCAGCTATGAACTAAGGACTAGGCCGCAGCCTGGGAAAGCAAAGACAACAGTCTTCTATGCCACTGGACTACATGGGCAAAGGGTCCTACTGGCCTCTATCTTTTGAATATTTGTCACAGGCCTTGTCATTCCACTATTATTATTCCTTTAGGGTATGCATTGTCCTCCACAGTCTTTAAAAATGAAAATTCTTGCTTCAATCCACCCAGGAAATACATTAAGTCACTAGTATAGTACAATTACCTCCCTAGTTGCTGAACATTTTTTTAAAAAGAGATTTCCAAACTCTACTCCTAGAGATAATCATTTCTTCATTCATTCATTCATTTATTCATTCATTCAACAAATGCATTGAGCACCTACTGTCTGAGTGTCAGATCCTTATCTAAACACTACGGAAATGGTAATGAATTAAAAGGAAAAAATCCCTGCCTCCTGGGAGCTTATATTCTGGTAATAAGGATACAGACAGTAAATGAACAGAAAACATGTCCAAACAATGTCAGAGAGTGGCAAGTAATATGCCAAGACTTAGGCTGATGCAAAGGTGATTTCCCTTTGATGGCCAGAGAAGGCATCTCCGAACGTGATATGAAAGCAAAGGCCCAGTGTGAAGGTTCAGAGCAGAAACGTTATAAGCAAGGAAATGGCCAGCATGAAGGACAAATGGTTGAAAATGGCTCAGTCCAAGTAAAAGATAAGGTCAAAGACAGAGACAAGGGCCAGAGCAGGTAGCCCACTGAAAACGAGGCTAAGGAGTGGGGATTTTCCTCTAAAAGCTAAGGGGTACCACGTTGGGGTGTGGTTAAACAGAGAAGTGACTTGTGTAGTCATTGGGAGAATGGATTGGAGGAGGCAGGAGAGGAAGCAGGAGGCCCACACCTAGGCTAGAAGTCACACAGCTGAGCAGACTGCAGTGGTAGAGGCAGAGGCTAAGAGAAACAGATCCATACTAGATGAGTCCTGAGTCACCGTAAAGCTGGGTGGCCTTGCTGATGGTTTGGATGGAGGTGGGAGAGAGAAAGGATCCAAGGACAACTTCTAGGTCTCTGGGTGAACCATGGAGTAGACAGCGTGTTGAGATGAGGAGGACCAGTGAAGCAGCTAAAGGGAGAACACCAAGGGTTCTCCTCTGGCCCTGTGAAGCTGGAGATGTCTATTAACAATTCATCTGGAGGGAGGGTATGAACAGTTAGATGGAAAAGCCAAAGTGATTTCTCCAGCTGGGGCTATTCTTCAGTGGCCATTGTCATAAAGTGGGTTTTGGGACCCAAGGGACCGGATGGGACACTTAGAGGCAAAGTATAGATGAAGAAGGGAGGAGATCCAAGACCTGAGTCAGCCCAACCCTTAGAGCAAGTGTAGAAGGGGAGGGAGAATTAGCATAAGTAGGCTATCCCGTGAGACAGTAGGGAGACCTATAGCCAATGGGATATACACCCTTGAGCAGCCAAGGTAACGGTGTGTTTCGAGAGGTGATCAACTGTATCTCTTGCCATGGAGAAGTCAGGGAAGATCAGAACAGAGAAATGACTTTGGGTCAACGACATGAAAGCAGTGGTGACTCTGGCAAGAATAGTGGTGGGGACGGCAGCCCCACTGGGGCTGAGAAGAAAATCCGAGGCAAGGAGGTAGAAACAGGTGTGAGTAGCTCCTACAGAAAGTGCTCCAAGGACAGACAGGAAGGCAAGCAGTCGCTATAAGGAAGTGGAGTCAAGAGAGTCTTTGGAGTCCTTTACTTTAAGATAAGAAGCAGCGACGAACCGTGGAGTCAGAGACCCATGTAACTGCAGCACTATGAGGATTGTCTGATCGGACACACTTGTTTCTAAAGTGGGAGCTGAAGGCCCAGAAATGCAAAGTCACTATTGGTGGATACAGACTGGACTACAGCTCCGGGAATGGACCCCATAGTGGGGAAGGCAAGCCCCTGAGGATCTCAGATGAGCCCCCAGGACAGTCTGCTCCCCTTTCTGAGTCGGTGCCCCCGGGCTGCTTTCCTGTCCCTGCTACGGGAGGCCTAGCCAACAGGCCCCTCGTGTAAACACTTTGGTGTTTAATTCACATGTTTGTGACTCTTTTCCTAGGGGCCCTCCAGGGGGCTACAATCAATGCCTGGCAGACTAGGACCAGAGAAACTAACTCCAGTGGAGAAATGACAAGCAGGCTCACACATGAGCTTGTGCAGTCCCTCGAGCCCTGAACCACGGTTGACCATCTGCCAAGAGCCCCAGGCAGGACTGAACAGATCCAAGTTCAAGTCTGGAATTTGTTGGGACCTTACTGTGTGGCCTAAAGTCAGGTACTTGCTCGTCCTGAGCCTCAATTTCCCCCTTATATAAATAGACTAGATCAGATCAGACCAGTTTTTGGCCCTGATCTCTTTCAGATGGGTGGTTTTAACATAGACAGGCACCCTCCCGCAAGTTCCCAAGGAAGGAATGCCCCACCATGGCCCCCAAGCCCGGGTGACACGTGTCTGTGTCTCCACGTGGCCCGGCTCCTCCTTGGTGCCACCGCACTGCCCACAGGAAGTCTCCTCACTGCACTCTGGGGGGATTTCCCCCAGGATATTTATGTTCTGTTACCCCTTTGGGGGCCTGTCATTTTCCAGGTTTCCCTCTTTTTCCAGCTGAAGCTATCACCTTGTGCAGGGATTCACTTCCTGCAGCTCAGGCTCCCAGAGGACCAGCAAGGCCCTGCCTTCTCTCCAGGCCTCTTGACATCAGGGACCAGTGGTCTGGAGACCAAGACTGAGGATGATGCCATCATTTAATCTCTGGAATGTATTACGGGAACCAGCCAGCAGGCCCTTCTACTCTGTCCGACCCTACAATGGTTGTTATTTTCCTTGTTTTACTTGTTGTTGCTTCAGCTTTTTATAGTGGGGAAGGCAAAGGTCTTTTCCATTTCTCCTGCTCAAGCAAACCAAATAACATAATCAATTTGGCTGGGCCAGGGCTGATCCCAAGCGTTAAAGTGGGTGTCCGTGCCTGATATGACGGGGGAATAAAGTGCTTGTGAAAACCAACTGATTAGTCCAGTGGTGGAGAATGAATTCGCGTCCGTGTTCATCGATCTCTCTTAATCTTTGTCAATGCCTGCGCGCCCCACTTCTCCACCGCCGTGGGCACCATGTGGCCCTGAGCATGGGGGTCTCTGGGGTGCCAGGCCACAGGGCTGCCTCCCATTTAAAGAGACAGGCCCAGTCAAAACATGAGTGCAGTGAGCAAGCCACCTTAGAGGAGAGAAGGGTTAGGAGGGGACTCTCTGCTCCCTGAAATGCCTCCCCATCTGTTCCCTGAGAAAGTCTCCAAAATCTGTCCTCCAGCAAGCTGTTTTGGGCAGCACAAGGCTTTGGACCTGAGTGTTTTGCAAGAGCCTATAAAATTATTTTTGCAACCTGGAAAAAAAATTGGCTCTAAAATAAGAACACTGCAAAATCAAAATTAATTAAACTTTAATCAAATGTTTGCAGAGTATATTGTTTTGTCAACTATTCAACCACAACTCAACTCAGATAGTTAAAAATAAATGAGATTTCTTGTATTTATGTTCAAATAAGTACATTTGTAATGTTCGATATATTGTGGGATGGAGTCATCTCAAGGAAAAAGGCATAAAGAAGGGCGCTGGGCCTCGAGGGAGAGCACAGTGGCTTCCACTGAGTGCCCCCTGCAATGTCACCTCACAGAAAGATCCTCAGATCCCAGGGACATGGCAAGGGGCAGACCAAGGAACTTCATGTGGACCCTGGGGGTTGGTTCTGGGGGGAGGACGCCCCCAGGATAAATTGTACCTGCTTTATAATTTTCATCATTTAACAGATCTATCAACCAAGCTTATGTCACTGTATGACACTTTGGGGAATAGTCCTGTCACTTAAAGTCTTTATAATCAAGGAGAGAAAAATGTATATCCAAATCTCTGTACTAGAGACACGGTCGGTGGTATGTGCCTATGAGTGAGTACAAATATGGACGCACAGTTTACTATAGGCTAAGGAGATTAGGAGGTGAGCCAAAGGTGGTCTTAAACCTGCCAAACCAGGATAAGCTTGGACGAAGCCCACCTCATGGCCTCACTCTTACTCCCACAACGTCTGATGGCTGGAAAACTCTGGAGCTGATGCCGATTCTTTGGTCCCAGAGGCTGTCTGGTATTTACAAACACAAGTCTATATACAAGATCATTCACAAATAGAAATAGTTTTCATTCCTCCTTTCCAATTTGATCACTTGTAGGTTTCTTTTTCTTGCCTCACCCCTCTGGCTAGAGCCTCCAGTACAATGTTGAACAGAAAGGACAAGAACAGGCATTTTCTTCTTATTGTTAATCTTAGGGAGAAAGCTTTAGTCTTTCACCATTGAGGGTGATGTTAGCTGTGAGATGCCCCTCATCAGGCTGAAGAATTTCCCTCTTCTAGTCCTAGCCTGTTGAATATTTTTTATTATGAAAGGATGTTGGATTTTGTCAAATGCTTTTTCTGCCTGTCTGTTGAGATGATTGCATGGTTTTTGTCCTTTACGCTATTAATATGGTAAAAATATCCCATCGATACTTTGCCATATGTTGAACCAAACTTGCATTCTGGAATAAATTCCACTTTTAAGTCTTTTATTTTCAAAGCTAAATATATAAGTTTCCTTTACCATTTGTCACCTGATTTGAGAGCTGAGGTCAGATTGGGTGAAAAGCAAAGCTCCATTAAAAATCCAAAGAGAGGCAGAGTCTCATAGGCCTACAAACAACAAATGAGAGTTCCAGTTGCCTCACAAACTTGCTAGTACTTGATGTGGTCAGTTTTTTGTTGTTTTTGTTGTCGTTGTTGAATCTTTATCCATGTGAGTAGACATATAGTGGGTTTTGATATTTCCTTTTTTAATATGTGCCTATTTCCTACATACTGGAAATCATCATTTATGCCCAGTTGTGTGTACTACTTTTTTACCTGCTAGTAAAGAGAGACTTTGTCCACAGGACTCCCATTTTTAGACTAATATTCCACTGGGTGGGTGTGACAAAAGCACTTCCTGTTGATGCTGGCTTCTTCTCCGGGGTTGTTGTGATAAAGCCACACCGCAGTAAAGACCTTCACACATTACTTTCCCCATCTTCTGAGGTACTTTCCCTGGTTAGAGACCCAGAAGTGGGATTCCTGGGTCAAAGGGCATAAACATCTTTATAACTTTGGATTGCTGTCTGAAAGGGTTTTATCTATTTATAAGACCCCCAGGAATGTATAAGAGTTTCAGGGCACTGCTGTCAAAAATGAGTATTTTCATTTAAAAAAAGATTTATTTACAAATGAAACATTCTTTTTTAAAAAATGTACCTGTATTTGGCTTCTAGTGAAACCAAACACTTTTCCATATTCTTGCTTACTAGTTGTGTTTTCTATTCTATGAATTGTGCTTATGCTCTCAGCTTATTCTTGGGACTTGGTGTTTTCTTCAATTAATAAGATCATTTTAAATAATAAAGATATTAACCCTTTGTCATAGTTATATTTTCCCAATCTCTTGTTTGCTTTTTTTTTTTTCAACATACAGAAATATTTTGTTCTTCTATATAGTCAAATCTGTCACTCTTTTCCTCTGGGGGTTTCTATATTGCTTCTAAGCTTAGAAAAATCATTTTCGTCCCTCTCTCCTGAGGCTTGATAAATGGTCAATTTAATTTTCTTCTAGATTTTGTCAAGGTTTAAAAATAATCACCTCTGCAGTATTGAGGAACATTGATATAATGGGATGTAAGACCCTAAAAAAGAGGTATTTTCTGACATAGCCTAATGGAAGTGAAATGTTCTATGAAGTCACTAAAGGATTGAAACTAAATTCATCTTAATGTGAGGATGTGTGACTTTTATGTGTTGTTTCACTAATTCCAGATAGATCAGTTGTATATCTTAACAAGGCTCATCAATAAACAATGGCTAAACCCAAACATTGACTCTGGAGGGATGTGTGTTTCCCTTGGCAGGCTGATGGGTCTAGCAGGCTAAACATGTCCCCATTCAGAAGATGGGTCACATGCTACTTCTCTTCTCCCTGCGTCTCTGCTCTGTTTGCCCCCATTTCCAGACCACTCCCCTTCCCTGTCCGCAATCTGGATAATTGCAGGCTTGCATCATGCTCCCCCTGCACTTAGCCAGAACTCACTTTGGGAACTCTGGTGTCCAAGATTCCAAGTCGGTTAGACCAAGCCATGGGCAGCCACCCTGACCTGTCTGGCTCCATGGTACCCCTTTGTCCAATCCATGTCTCTGATGATGTCAGAAACAGATAATAACTCTCTTCCCTCATTAGGTCAGCCTAATGAGGTAACCCTTCTCTCAATACCACGCAGTTTCATAATCAATTACATCCTTCTACTTTTTGGCAAGACACTGGTAAATAGAATGAATTCTCTAAAAGGACAAAGGCCATTCCTCAGACGGAAGCCTTCTAAATGAAGAGGGGCCTGGCTGTTAACCCATTTTGAACAGACAGAAGAAATAGTTTCATTTTTCATGGTTATGCTAGGGCTGAGCCATCTAGCAGAAAATCCACTTGGAAGCCCCAGAGAGCCCAGGAGCAGAGAGAAGGCGGCTCACTGGACCGAAGTCCTTCTCCTTCAGACCCTGATCAATATCAGCGGGAGTAGGGGCTCAGGTCCATGGCTGATGCCCACATCTCTTCTGGGAGGGTGGGTGAGTGGGCCATCATGCTAGGGGTGGGACAAGGCCAGGCCCCTCCATTGACGTGAGGCAAGCTCTCCTCAGGGTCTGTCAAAACACTAGGCATTTAGTTAAAAACTCTCTCCAAAAGAAAGAACATAAAGGCGGAGAGCTTGAAGAGGATCCTGAGTAATTAAGTGTATAAATTAATTCTTCCCCTAAGAAATGTTCTTCTTCTATTATTAGATTTGGCTCTCAGAGGAGCTACATCCAAGTAGTGGGTTTCCAATTGTGCGTGTGTGTGTGCGCGCGCGCGCGCACGTGTATGGGCACACACTTGTGCATGTGTGTATGTGAACACACATTCTGGGCTTTGCTGCCTGAAGCCTACAATTAAAATAAGTGACATGAATGTGTCTTTAAAAGAGAGATCTGTGGAAAACTAACGGATTGTCTGTCAAGGGAAGAAAAGAAAATGAAATATGGCTGCCTCGGCCCACTGAATGGATGAATAGGAAAGTATTTGTCCATCCAAGTACCCAAAGGGATAAAACCCAATGATAGCCTTCTCAACTGCTTAGCACATAATGCATGTGCTGTTTTGATACTAGTAATGTGTTTTTTACTTCTTCCTATCTGGGAGGAATGAATCAAATATGAGAAGAGCTGGAACATGATTTTCAACCCATTGCTTTTGATTAAGTGCCCGAACAGGCAGGTCCTGGGACTTGCAGTAATACTAATGGGGCATAAAGTGCTATAAAAAGGACGGGGCCCTACTTTTGTCCAAATGCCATTATCCTGGAATCAGAGACCCTGGTGTAATATGTTCACGGTTAACCTTTTTTCTCTGACAGGAAATTTTCTCCATCCACTCACACCATCAATTATGCTGCATTTGGGCCAGAGTGGTGAGTGATTACTTTGTTTCAAAGGAACAAGGCACCTATGCCAGGCTCCCAAATACCGAACCCCATGGAGGGGGCAGACCAGGAGGAAGATGATGTCAACTCCACTGGCCATTCGGGCTTAGGAAAAAGCAGTTCTCTTGTTTGAAGCCGATTTTCTTCTTCACTTGCCTGGTTGGAAAAAGGAGGAGTGGAGAACCTAAAAATATAACAATTTTTATTTTGATAAAAACAAAAACAAAAACAAAAACCAGTTAACTGATTGAGGTTTTCTCTGGCCCCCTGAACAGGCGCCGGCAGCCAGCAATTACCTAGTGAATATGGCTGCCAGAGAGAACCTCAATCTTTCGGACCTGGTGCAGGAGAAAAGCAAAGAGATTCCTTTTTGGCCAATCTTCCCCAGGAGAAGGCTAATTTGGTGGCTGCCCCTAGGGAACCAGGGATCTTGTCCCAGCTCTGCTGCAAGCACACGGCTCCCCGGGAGCTCCCCGGCTGCCTTTGCACCACTCCAAACTTTGCGATACATTTTTTTTTTTTTTTGCAATCAGCAAGTTGCAGATTGTCCAACTGTTCTGTCATTTATTGTAAATGGCTGCAAAAAGAAAAAAAAGAAAGAAAAAAAAAAAACGAAAAAGAAAAAGAAAAAAAATTCCACAATGCTATGACCTAGTCCTGAGTGTAAATCAAACATTCCCTGTCATGTTGATAGCTTGTGTTAGTCTAATGTATTTTATATTACTCAAAAGCTTTGAAACCCTGCAGCTTTCTTCATATAGGCCATTATGCGGTTATCATTAAATTGTCTTGCAAAGAACATTATCGGTAATTATAGCAGACACTAAAATCAAATGATCAGAGTGGGACCTTTAACACCAAGAGGAACCATTAGAAGTTAATCAAATAAAAGGATGAGAATAATTATGCTAGGATTAGGCAGTAATACGCCAGAAGTTATATACTTTGCTGACTATATATCTTTACTCCCAGCTTCCTGAATTTCCTTTCGTTGATGTGTTTTTATATAATACTTTGGCACGGAATGTAAACGACAGTATTTTTGTCATGGCACAAACGGGCTCGAAGGTTCATAGGCGGTTCATATCTAAATGCCATCAGAGGCACGGAGGTAATGATGAAGATAGAAATAATAGTAATAAAAAAAAGTGCAAAGCTGGAAAAAATCCATCGGTCAATGAAGCATGGCAAAATGATAAAAATGCTTGCAACAGGCACAGGTGCAAGGCGAGCCGTTATTGGCTGGCTGCTCTGACTTGGACCGTGAGGATTTCTCCTGCAGGCCTTGCCACGGACCAGCACGCTTTGAAGGCTCTCCCGGCATGTTTGTGCTTGAGAGAAGGAAAAACCAGCGTCTCACAGGCTCCTGGAGCTTCCCCTGCCGGGGCTTATATGTGGGGCTGTTGAGGGAGTGGGGATGTCCGTGGTGCAGGCAGGAGGGGAGCTTGGTTCCCTGAGGCAGAGTGTTGCCTGCAGATGTCCCAGCTCAGAGGGTCGCTTCCCTCCCTAAAGCACACGTGCACACACACACAGACCCACATACCCCACTGGCACCTTGCAGGGTACCCATCTCTGTTGCAATGAGCTGGCAGCAAGACAGGGCCTGGAGGGCTGGAGACTGTGGCTCGAGGGGAGCAGAGGGTGCCTTCCTCCAGGCCTGGCCAATCTTAGGTTCTAGACGAAACTTGAGCCACAGGACCAATAAAGCTACTGCAAGCAGCTGAGGGGGCTGGAGAAATTCTATATTGTGTGACATTTAAAAAAAAAATCAAATCTCTCCTGTCCCCTTCCCTTCTAAATGGAGCTTAGAAGGTTTGCCTTTGTGTCCAGCTTTGGGCTGAGCCCTGGGATACAGGGATGAGTCCCATAATTACAAGACCGCCCGCTGAAAATGTTGCTTTCACCATATACAAAGAGAAAAGTAATCTCATGGGAAAGCCCAGTGTGACATTTCTATGTTTTTCATGGTTTCACATTTTGGAGGCTTTAGGACACTTGAAAATGAAGACATTTTTTGCATTTTGCAGAGGTCAAAACTGAGCCCTGTTAGCTGTGGTGACGGAGTGGGGAGGTGGCGATCAGCGGGCCTCTTCTGAGTATACAAGCACACTCTTCTGTTATTCCTCCTGGTCAATACGAGCATCAGTCTCCAATGTCCACTTTGACTGCGCTGATGCTGTTTACCAGACGCACTTCACGGGGCCATCGTAAGGAGGGTATGAAGTCAAGGGTATGGAACCGCTTCGGAAGTTAAAAGAGAGCACAACTGGGGTTGCTTTTGCCCCAGTGAAAGATCTTTTATTGCTCTATGTGTTTTCAGGTAGTTAAAGCCTGTTCTCCTCCTGGGGGTAGGGTGGGATGGGGTCATACTCGTAAGTAATAGAGCAGAGGGGTGAACCTTGGGGAGCTAGGTGACTGGCTATACCCTAAACACAGAGGCCTTTGTCTCCAATCTGTCCATTACCGGCTTGGCCGCTGGGCTGTAATCAAGAGGCCACTTTGCCCAGAAATAGGAATTTGGAAGAGATTTTGAAACAAGAAGAGATGGCACTGTGCTAGGGGTGGTGAGGAGTCTCCATCCTGTAGACGGGCCTGGGGAAGGCGGCCCCTCATCAAGGCCCCAAGGTTTCTAGTGAAACCAGGTGCAGGAATCAACTTAGGACCACGAGTCTAACAAGCCAAGCTTTACCTACAGTAGAACCAATCCTGCTAACAAGCCGGCTAATATACTTTAAAAACAATCAGATTTTAAAAGAAAGGCACATATAACTAAATAGTCTAAGTTTGGGGGGGATCTTTTCAGGGCTCATATTCTGGGTACAAGAAAAGAGTCTTGGGGGACTAGATGCCCTCCCTTATCAGGGGGCTGGCCCAGGAGCTCACGTCCAAATACTAAATTAGACGGTGGGTCCCGAAGGGGTTCAGAACCCCCAGCTCTGGCAGCTATTTCATTCCAGTCCCGCCACTGGCCTCCGTCTGGGCATCCATCTGCTCAGAACTGGGAGAGCAGATCTGTGAAGCAAGAACCAGGTCCCAGGAAAGAACAGGAAGGGAGAGGATTTAAAAAAAAAAAAAAAAAGCCTGACCCCAATGAGTAACCCAAGATAAATGACAGCCTCAGCTAGAACACCTTGAGTGAATTATGCTGGGTTTTGGTTTATTTTTGGTTTTGTTTGTGCTGTTTTGCTCTATTTTCACGATGCCAACGAGTTACATTCCCATGTCTGTGTCTGTTCAGGAGGCCATAAGCATGGTGCCTCCGGAAATGGGAACCAGTTCTTAAAGAAAGGTAACCCCAGAGAGAAAATTAAGTGAAGCCCACAGGGTGGCAGGGCTGAAGTTTCGGGACCAAAAAGCCAAATTCCTGGAACCTATAGGCAAAAGAAACTCTTGCTTAAGGAATGGATTTTGCATAAAGAGAGGTGACTTGGAACTTAGCTGGGAAAACCGATATTTTCCCTTTCCCCATTGTTAGTGAGTTCCTGTAAGTGAATGCTGGCGCGGGGGCTGGGGAGGGTAGATGAAGATCAACCACAGTATCTTACAAAGCTCCATAAATGTTTGCAGGCTGATTGATCTGGCCTTGTCGGTGAGATGTTACGGAAGAAAAATCTCAACTCACATACAACTGTCTGAAACCTCCCCTTCCTCCTGGGATGAACACAGTTGATATCTTTTCTATAAACTTACCTCTACAGTATTTTACCAAAAAAAAAATTTCTGTTCCATTATTTCATCATTATTCCACACTAACCGTGTTGGATAGAAGCAGTGGCATTTTGGATCCTATTTTACAGAAGTAAAACTAAACTTCGAGAGGGTGGGTCTAACTAATGCGCATGCGTGGACTGAAACCGCCCTTCCGAGCTGACTCCCACCGCCGTGTCTCTATTTTGTGTGCACACACCTTGTGGCAGGGTCATACCTCTGGGGGCAGTCCACACGGCACTAACTATGGGGCGTGTCATGAGATTTTGGAGGCTTCTCATCCAGAAAGCTGCCCCAAGCCTCCGCTTGGTAATGAAGTCATAGGCGCAGGTGTTTGTGCGCGGACCGCAGCCGCAGACAGAGGGGCGTGGCAGGAAACAATGGACTTTCCACATGTCTCTGGCTATTTCCCGGGGCTCCTGGAGAGCTGACTTGTAAGTCTAGCTAAGCAGTGAACATGTCACCCTGCCTTGTGCTGTTTTCAAGGTCACGACCCAGAACAAGGCTCAGAATAACTGCCCCGTTATTCAGCAGGCTCAGAGACAGGCAAGGTCTCTGGCAAATGTGGTCAAGAGGTGTCATCCATGAGGATGGTGAAGGAGCCAGAAGGGATCCCTTTGCATGTACCCCCCTCCTTCTAGTGAGCTCTTAAATTAGCTTTGAAATCCAGGTGTCAGCCGTCCCCTTGCAACAGCCCAGACGAGCCATTAAAAACACCAAGAAGAAATGAACACCTAAATCACCCTGTCTCTCCGAAGGTAGAATCTTAACCTAATCACATGTCAAATCATATTTTTTTCTTCTCCAGATGGATGTCTTCTTTCAAAGTCTGACGGCCACCGAGACAAAGGTACTGCTTCAGCCTTAACTAACTATTGAAGTTTTACCCCAATAGATTATTTGCTAGGAGTAACTAACATAAAAAATGCCCTGTCAGACAACAGCTGGCTTGCTCTCATTTTTTTTTAAAAGGTAATATTTGGTCTCATCTTGCAAGTACTTGGGAAAATTTAGCACTGAGTCAGAGAGGTTGGCCAACAAGTAGCACTTCATAAATCGCTGGCGCCCTAATCAATACGTATTGTCATCCACTCCAGTCCTTCCAGCCGATTTCTCTCTGCCCTGAGTCGTTGGCGTATTTTATGAGGTTGTTCCAGGCTGGGCTTGCACGGCCCGAGCCTAATGAACCTGTCACCGTGGCTATTGATTGACATACGCCAGTGTAAGTGAGACAGGACATTCCAATTGACTTCCTAATTACTGCTGCTGGGCTGCCTCACCCAGGGCTCGGGCCAGAGGTTAATAGTTTTGATGTTCGGCAGTTCCCCGCTCTGGAGGCCGGAGCGAAACTGGCTCCTCGGAAGTCGATACCTGAGTCAGGGTCTCAAGGCTACTGGCCTGCCTGATCAATTAAGGCCTTCGTGTCCCTCCTGGTGGCCGCTGACAAGGAGCTAAAGAGTGGAGGAGTTTTACAAGCAAATGGTTTAAGAGAGTTTAGGAGGCTCTGAAAGCACAACCCCATAGCCAGAGGATTGGCAATTAAGGCGGGGGAGCCCGGAGGAGGGAACAGCCGAAGGATGCTGCCCCCCAGCCTTGGCTGTTTGGGTTTGGACTTTTCTGCCAGCTTTCCATCCGTGCTTGGGGGGAGGGCGGAATCTTTGTACCTGTTGTTCATGCAGTGCCCTGACTCGCCAGGTGCTGGCGACTTCTGGGCGGGGGTGGGGGGGGGAGGACACGACAAGGTAACTTGTATTCATTCATCTGTTTGGTAAAAACCAATGGAATGTTTGCCTCACCCTGGATGTGGGAGTATATATATTTACGATCATCTTTCACTGCTATCATTTCTTAAGAGCTGGGAATGTTTTCACAGCTGGGGTTTGCTGGAACATCACATGTCCGCACGAAGTCCGGGGCTGTCGTCTCCACTTCCCAGGGGAAAACAGAGGCCTCGGCAAAGGTAACGGCCGCCTCCGAGCCGCACAGCCCGGGAGGAGAGAAGCCAAACCTTACAAGCTGCCGTTCGGATTTTCGGTGTGATGTTCTTGCATGAGCGCTGGGATGCCTGGGGCCTGGATCCTAGGACCTTACAAACGAGTTGAGACAAGTTGAGACAAGGTACCATACAGACCCCTCTCAGTGCTATTTTCCTCTCAAAGTGCCTCACCCCTTTGGCCTGAAATGTCTTCCTTTTCTTCTCTATTTATCCAGCTCACCTTTCCTCTGGGGCACCCCCTTAATGAAGAATCCCCAGCCTGCATTAACCTGCATCTTCTCCAAATTTCTACTTAGCACCATACTGTTGCCGATAAAATCACTGTTCTGTTTTTTTATTTACTCTTGGGTGTTCAGGACGTCTCCTTAACCAGATTATAAACTCCTTAAGGGAACAGAGTTTACCTCTTCTGGGTCCCCCAGAGCATGGTGCAGTGTCTTTTTCTTCCTGGTTTCCCTAAGAATCACTAATAGATTCAGAAAAGAGAAATCAGGGTCTATTTTGACTGTGCAGTTAAGATAGTCTCCTGCAATGTAAGCCAGAGTCTTATGTGATTTAAAATAAAAAAATCCTAAGGAACCTGGAGTTTTAAGAAGGAACCTGAGATGTGTGAAAGTTTCAGTCTCCCCTCATCATCTGGGTGGAGACATGTGGCCACTAGGACTCCACCCACACACCTCTCTCCGCTTCCCTCTCCTCTGTGTCCTCCTGGCCCCTCATCAAGCTTCACCCTTTATTTGTAACAAAACAAAACAAAGGAATCTAGAGCCCAGAGAGAAAATCAGCCTTCATGTATGTCTGGGTCCTTCTAAATAGTGACCAACATGTCCTGTTTCCCCATGATTGTCCTGAAGTCCAGCATCCCAGGAACCCCCTCGGTCCTGAGCCTACCGGGACCGTGGTCACCCCAGCCAAATCTGCGGCAAAGCAAGCCTGGAACATATTTGGCAAACACTGTCAGGAAATGAGAGGAATTTTCCTTTTGCTTCTGAGAAGGGAGGGACAGTGGAGCAAGAAGCATAGGGAAGAAACAGGAAGGGAGGCTGGCAGGGGCCCACATTGTCGACCTGGTCAAGGACTTTGCAGAAGGAGGAGGTCTCCAACAGTTAGTGGGGCTGAGGGTACATCCTTCCACCCGCTAAGCTTCACTAAACTGGCTACAAACATTCATGCAAATGCTATGTGCAGGTCGTTACTTTGTTCTCTGTGAATTCAGGAAAAGTCCCGTGTTCTACATTGTGGGGTGAGACGCAGGCAGCAGACATCAAACAGTGGGGTGACCTACAAACTGAATTAAATCCTCAGAAGCAAAGCTTCAAACTGAAGGTGACTTTCAGAAGGTAGGCCCCCCGGAATTCACTGGAATCTGGGGACAGGTTTGGACTTTGCACTGTCCCCGGAGTAGCAGTTTAGGTCTTAAGAAGCCACTGACATCTGGGTTCTGCTGTCCACTTCTCCTGAGGACCACCTGCCTTGGGGCCTGCCAGAGACTGCTGGTGTGGTTGGAGGATGGAGAGCAGCGGCCGTTGGAGCAAGCACCCTGCCTCCCCAGCTGTGGGGGGTCTGAAGTTCCCTCCACCCACCCCTCCCCTGCTTCCCACCTGCACAGGTGGGTCTGATTTTCTTAGCCAGCCTCTGCTCCCATTTCCCAGAGACTCAACTCCATCTCCCCGCTCTTCTGTTTGTAGGAGGAGTTTCTGGGACAGCCCAGCACACACCTGATTATACTTCAACACCTGCTCTGCATTGTCTAGGTCACCTCCTCACACATTCTCCCCAGGGTGGGGGCCCCTTGCATCCAGGAGGCAGGGATTCAGCAGGATGAGCACCACGATAGCCCTGTTTGGACTTCCTCTCTGAAAAAGGAGCTGCTTCTACTTCCATTTTTCTCCTTGTCTCTCCCGGTTTCCCTCAGAGTTCCCATTCCCTCCAGCGCAGTCCCTTTCTGCCTGCAGTGTGCACAAGCACCTGGTCTGCTCCGAGCATCTTCAGAGAGTCTACACTGAGGGTCCTCCAGCCTCACTTATTCTTCCCTGAGTCCAAGGGAGAGAGTTGCCAGGAACAGACCGCAGCATTCTTCTGTCTGCTAGCTCCGCGGGAGGCTCGCGGTCAGCGAGGGAGGGGGCACTCCTTAATCAACTCACACCAACGCTGTAAAGTGGGTGTGCCCACTGCTGCTCCCCAGATGAAGAAACTGAGGCTCAACGAGGCTACTGGCTTCAAAGCCCGACTATGAAACGGCCAGACCCCAACAGAGAATCGGAATTATCCAAGCAGTGATCTGTTTTTCCCACTGCTGTCCAATATTCCATGGTTCTGATGGATCACACACTTTGTATCCATTCCAATATTGGTGGACACTCAGGTTGCTTTCAGGATTTGGCTGATACTTGAGCATTATTGAATAGGATTCCTGAGGCGCATTTTCCCAAGAATGGAACTACCGAGTAGCAGGAATTAGCTTTAACTTTACTGGATAATGCCAAATTTTCCGCAAATCACTTTTACGTTCCCACCAGGAGTTTTCATTGCTCCTTATTCTTGCCCACACTGATTTTTTTCAGCTTCAATTTTTATTGAGCCGTTGAGTGTGCCATGGTATCTCGTGAGGATGTTGGTTTTCATTGCCCGGATTCCTGACGCATTTGAGCACCTCTGTGTTTATTGGCCAAGTGGATTTCTTCTTTTATGATGGGCATGTTCAAGTCTTCTGCCAGCACCTGGCTTTGAAGCTTCTGCCCTCCCTGGAGCACAGTATGGTCAATTTTTCAACTGTATGTAGTGTATAATAAGTACTCAATAATGTTCCATAAGTACTCGTTCAGTTGTGTTGAATGCAATAACGATCCTTACCCATTGGAAGCCTTCCACTTTAACCAGCAAAACCAGCCATTGGCTTCTTAGTTCAAACAGACCTCTATGCATCTTGGCTATTTCCTTCGATCCTATAATGAAATAACCCCAAAGGAAACAAGAGGAAACATGAACACGTGTTCTATGCCTCCCATATATTACATATTTCTTCTGGGCTGGTGGTACCCAGTAGATGTTCCTCTGAGGCAGGAGGCTGGTCCCAAATCTCTCAGGAGCTGAACGTCCGATGCTGGCAAAGACTTTCAGTTACTTTGGGCGCCCCTCCCGTCAACCATAGCTAGCACACACTTCCAGGAGAAGCAATTTAAATCTCCCAGACAGGTTCACTCTCCATCTTCAGTATGGGTCCTCATCCCCCATCTGCCTAAGAACAGTGAGGAAATAAGCCTGTCAGCTTGTTGTCAGACAAGAAGCTGGGGATGGGTGACCTCTCAAGGTGCTTCGGGCTTAAAAAAGAAGGGGAAAGAAAGAAAAGAAAGAGGGGGAAAAAGTGCTTCATAACTAGCTTTTTTAAAAAAAAAATCTACTTATTTTAGAGAGGGGGGGAGAGAGAGAGCATGTGAGCCAGGGGAGGGGCAGAGGGAGAGGGAGAGGGAAAGAATCCTCCAGCAGGCTCCCCATCCCAGGACCCTGAGATCATGATCCGAGCCGAAACCAAGAGTCAGACGCTTGACTGACTGAGCCACCCAGGGGCCCCCATAGCTTGCCTTCTTATGTCCTCACCTCGCACTGTGTCTGTGAGGAGGTTCTGGGCTGCCATCCAGAAGTGGCCTCAACGATGGCATTTACTGACTTACCTAACAAGAAGTTCCATGGCAAGAATGGATCCAGAGTTGGTCCGTTCAGTGGCTTAGCAAAATCAGGTCTCCCTGAAGCTTCCGGAATATTCCCTTTGAGGCACGTGAAGCCCGTGGCAGCTCAGACTTCAGGTCCTGTCATAACCACAGGCAACATCTCGCAGGACAGGTTCTTTCCACAGTTGCTACCTTAGGGAGTGTGATCTTTCCAAGAAGACTCAGCAAGCTTCCTCTGTTGTATCACACGGACCTTCTAGACCGGGCACAAGCAAAGGGAATGAAATGACCTGGATGGACTTTAAGGCAATCCACATTTCCTTTCCACTGGGATGGGGTGGTCCTCCCTAAAGCCCTTGAGAAGAGGAACCCTGGATCAAGATGGTCCCCATGTGCCAGGGAGGAGGAGGAGGGGATAGTGGCTGCCCATCTCTATACCTGCCGCACTCAGTACCAGCCCCCGACAGCCCGAACTGCGCAGTTGCCTGGGTCCTGCCCTCATCTTTGTGTAATGTTCTGCTATCTCCATCTTTAATTTCTTATAGTTTTTGATAAGGAGCTCTGCATTTTCATTTTGCACTTTGCACGTGACCTGCAAGATCTTCACCTGCCCAGACCATGCCTGACATGCCCTTCACTCTTCCCATCCTCCTCGAGGTCCCACAGCCAACATGCTATTCCCTCTCCCTAACGCAGCACTGACCGCTCAATGCCAAAAAATCAGTACCCTCTAACTATAGAACACTTGAAACATGGCTAGTCCAAATTGAGATGCACTACAGGTATAAAAGACACACACACCAGAATTTGAAGACTTAGTACATAACCAAGTAAAACAACCCATCAATGATTTTTAGGTTGATTACACGTTGAAATGACAATATTATGTACACACTGCTCTTAAAATACACTATAAAAATTAATTTTGCTTATTTCTCTTTACTTTTTTTTTTTTTAAAGATTTTCTTTATTTGACAGAGAGAAACACAGCCAGAGAGGGAACACAAGCTGGGGGAGTGAGAGAGGGAGAAGCAGGCTTCCTGCTGAGCAGGGAGCCCGATGTGGGGCTCGATCCCGGGTCTCCGGGATCATGACCTGAGCCGAAGGCAGTCACTTAACCAACTGAGCCACCCAGGCGCCGCCCCTCTTTACCTTTTTAATGGTGCTACTAGAAAATTTGAAACTACATATTTAATTTATATTATATTATATATTTTTTTATAATACATTCTGTTTAATTGGACAGCACTGGCCTAGATCAATCCGAATTCCCTCTCACTCATTCTATCTATCCTCACCCTTTAGAATTTCGGTTTTTTTCGGGCACCTGGGTGGCTCAGTGCGTTAAGCCTCTGCCTTCGGCTCAGGTCATGATCTCAGGGTCCTGGGATCGAGGCCCACATCGGGCTCTCTGCTCGGCAGGGAGCCTGCTTCCTCCTCTCTCTCTCTGCCTACTTGTGATCTCTCTGTCAAATAAATAAATAAAATCTTTAAAAAAAAAAAAAAAAGAATTCCGGTTTTTTTCTCCTTAACTGGAAACTTCCTTGTGCTCCCTTGGCACCCTGTACGCTCACCACTGGGATCCACTGTTTTGTATCCCCCAAAGGAACTGTGAGCTCGAAGGCTGTCTCATTCTTGCTGTGGTCCCAGCAACCCCAGGCCAGTGCCTGGCACATAGTAGGTCTCAATAAATAAATAAATAGTAGGTCTCATCATTGTTGAGGATGTTGCTTTCAGGAGTCCCCACACTCCTGACTTTTCTTCCTAATCCTTTCACCTAGATCTGCCTCAATCAACAATTCGAGATAATTTTTTCCCCGTGAGAGATGGTGAAACTTTCCTTTGGGGATAACTCTCACCTTAACTGTACATTGGAAACACCCAGCTTTGCAAATATTGATGCCCAGGTCCCATCCCCAGAGATTCAGATTTAATTGGTCTGCAGTGGAGTCTTGAGCAAAGGGAGGCAACAAAGATCCCCACCTAACCCTCACGTGCCTTGAAGGCCAGAACATTTTGGAGCCCAGCAAGGACTTGTGGGCAGGGTACCCCCAATTCTTTCAGCCACTGTTGTCGGTCCTCACATCCCCAAAAGTGGACAGGCGGCAAAGCAGTAGCAAAAATCACCTCTCACAGGATACCCAACTCCAGAACAAATCGTCCTCACCATCAAAGGAGTAAAAGAACCCCTCCCTCTATTAGGTATCTCCCAAGAACCCTCTCCCATCAAGTGCTAAGAACTCCACTGGGTCACCGCTTCAGTTCACATCTGCCACCAACCTGCCATCAGCTGATAATGATTTCTGGTCAGATGCAAACAATTAAGTTAGGGAGAAAAGAATCCACATTCCATTACCAATCCCCTAAACGGCTCACTCCCTGGTCTAATTGCCTTCTGAGTTCCCTAGACAGCTGTGGCTAATAAGGCAAACACCCCGAAGAGCCAAAACTTGAACCCAGAAGGAAAAGAGCCCGGGGTAAATTGGAATGCTCAGCCCATCTCCGGGTCAGCCCTGAGAACCGCTGATCCACCAGCAGGAAAGCGAACGCCTACCGCACTGAAGCACCTTCCCTCTCCCCCTCTCCCTCCTCCCCTTTTACAGTCTCTCCAAAAAACTCAAGGCAACGTCAGCCTGATTTTTGATGGATTGGCCACTGTGTTTTATTCGACAATGTATATCACTCTGCCAATATGAATTTGCAAGATGGTAAAAATACAACCCCCTGAAAAGATTACATGAAAGGGGAAAAAAATCATTAGGCAATTAAGAATGGCAATAATTCACCCATATCTATGCTTTGGGAAGAAATATTGCCCCAGGGAATTAGCTCTGCTTATCACTTTGTCATCTGTCTGGGGTATGAGTGAGAGGAGGTTTCGTGTGCATTGCTGATGTTTCCTGCAGTATTTCTAAGTGGGATCAAAATGAATGCCAGGCTTTTAATAGAACCCTGTCTCTCTTGGGGTAGCCGTAATTTGTACATATGAAGCTGAGCTAAATTAACTAAACATATGCATTTCTTAAGCACCTCCGCATAAATCCCTTTCAGAGGAAGCCAGTGCTGACAGTCACAGAATTTTTGACCCAGAAGAGATCTTGGAGGTCATTGGCCACTCTCATTGTTTTATAGCCGAGGACATTTGAAGTCCAGAGAGGTAAAGCGATTTTACTGGGGTCACGCAGCTAATAGAGACAAAAATTTCTCTAAAGCTCCGGACCTCCCAACTCACAGACTAGCAGGAATCTTCCTATTCCCCCACCCTGCCTCCTCCTCTGCCAGCACATTAACCAGCGAAGAGCTAGAGGGAAGGGTGTAGACCACTCTCTCAAGGCCCTAACTTAGAAACCCCCTTTTCTAGGACACCTTCCTTGGCTCCCGCACCTGATTCCAGGCTGCAGTGAGTGCTCATCTCACATTACTTCATCTCCACCTTGTACCTGACTCGCCATTTCACTTCCCACACCATCTGTCATGCTAAGAGCCCAATTACAGTTGTGCAGCCCCAGTGGACTGCAAGGTCCTCTGAGCGGAGCTGTTTCACATTAATTCTGATATCCTCAGTATCTAGAACATACGATGTGCCCTATAAGTGTGATTTGAATAAATCTATAAGGTGTGGTTTTCCTTGTCACAAGGAGAAAGGAAACTATTCTTCCGTTCACTCCTTGTGCTTCAAGATGACAAGACAACTTCCTTATCCCTCTAGAAAGGACCCAGAGAGAAAGTCTTTGATTGTCTGATGCCACAAGAAATTCCTGCCCCTCCTCCTGTTCTCCTCCCACCCCCACTCCACCTCCAGCCAGTCTCCCTACTCTGCTGTAAGATTCTTTGTCCAAACAGCTCCGTTACCTCCACATCCATGAACACACAAAGCTCATGCTGGGCTCCCACTGCTATGCTAAGTTCGTGTTGAGTCTCTTGCCTAGAAAGCCTCCCACTGCTTCCCCCATCCCATATGCTCCACAGAATTGCCCCTGGATAACCTCAAGCCATACCTACTGTCACATCAGTTCATCATTTCCAGCACTTGGTCTGCATCGCCCTTTCCAGAAATAGACTTACCATTGCGTCATTGTTGGCTAATTGTGCCATGTGTGTAAATAAAGATACTCTAACAAGACTGTGAACATTTTAAAGAGTCACAACTTTTTTATCTGTCACAACATTGTAGGTGATCAGACAAAATGTTAAGATGCTCATTGACTAAATGTAATTTGAAAAGATCTTGCACCTCAAGGTCGTTCATCCCCTAGTGGTGGGATCACAATGTAATAGCTTTGCCAGATGTCTTGAAACAGCCCAGAGTCCGGGAAGGACAGGAGAAGTGGCCACATGGCAGTGATCTTTCTCATTGCAGTTGGGATCCCTCAAAACCTGGCAAGAGTGCTGTGGCTGATTCTGTTTTACAAAAGTGGTCACAGCCACATGTCCAGTCCTTCATGTTTCTATCTCATAAAGAGATGGAATCTGTTCCCCCTCTACTTGGGACTAGATTGGCCTCTGTGGCTGCCTCAGTGAATGAACAGGATGCAGTGGAAGTATCACTGTGACAGCCAAGGCTAGGTCGTAAAAGATAAGCCGGGTCTGCCTTTCTTGGGATGCTTGACCTTGGAGACCACCCACCATGTTGGGAGGAACTCACAAACCACAAAGAGAAGCCACCTGTAAATATTCTAGCTGAAGCCAACTTAGGCATCAGTCATCTGTCATCATCAACCATTAGACTTGTGAGTAAGCAAATCTTCAGGTTACTTCAACCCTGTTCCCTTCTGGCTGCCTCAACTGACCCCAGGTAGAGTGGAGTTGGGTGAGCCTATATGCCCAGAGTGCAGGTTCATAAACAAAATGACTGCTATGGTTGTTTTAAGCCCCCAAATCATAGGGTGGTGTATTACAGATTAGACAGTATGAATAAGTGCTTACTGAAGTAAAATGTTATTTTTCTTGTAGAACAGGTCTGGGGTAGGCAGCACAGGTGTGGTACTCAAGCAACAGGCTCCTTCCTCCTTCTTGGCCCACTGTCTTCAGCATGCGACTTTGGGTCTCAAAATTGCAAGTTGGCTGCTCCACTTATGGGCAACACGTCCAAGGTTCAGGCCAGAAGAAAGGGGGAACACTGCAAAAAAAGAAGAGAGAAGTCCTATGGCAGCTGAGTCTACCCTCTTTTACAATAGAACCTTGCAGTGTTCTATTAATATTATATGAGATTCAGGCTCAGTACTGCAGCTCCCCCAGACCTGGCCCTGTCGGGGTCACTCTCTGCTCCATGCTAAAGTGGCAGAGGGTGGCTACCCCCACTTCTGAGTCTCAGTTTGTCACTTGGAAACACACCAGCCCCATGAGGGCCCAGGGTCTTCATCAAGACCCTTATGGCAATAACTCTACTCTTTTTCTCTCACCACAAAGCTCAGACATGTATCAGTGGGAAAGACAGCGCTTTGTAAACATCCCAACCTTTCCCATGACTCCTCTCTGGATAAAGACCCTTCCTCAATTCAAGTCCTACTGACCTACCATGGCCCATCACACGTGTTCAGACACCTAGAGCTCCCTGGAAGCTCAGGTTGGGTCCTCTGCTTTAAACACATCCTCAGCTAGAGGTAAGTATGTTTATGTATTATGTATTGTGATACGTATTATGTGTTGTGTACATATGTATATCGGTATTATGATAACTAATCTTAGTGTCAACTTGGCTAGATCCCAGTGCCCATATTATTCTGGGTGTTTCAAGGATGTTTTTTTGGATGAGATTAACATTTAAATCAGCAGACTTTGAGTAAAGTAGATTATTCTCCATAATGTGGGTAGGCCTCATCCAGTTAGCTGAAGGCCTAAACAGAACAAAAAACTAAGCTCCCCAAAGCAAGAAGAAATTTAGCATGTAGACGGCCTTTGGACTTGAACTACAACTCTTCCCTGGGCCTCCTGCTTCCTGGCCTTCCTGGCAGAGTCTGGGACATACCGAGCTTCCACAGTAGCATCAGCCAGCTCCTCAAACTAAGGCAATATCTATCTACATCTATCTATGCATACACATGCATGTGCGTGCACACACACACACACACACACACACACACACACACACCCTATTGGTTCTGTTTCTCTGGAAAATTCCAGACTCAAAAAACAAAACAAAACAAAAACAAAAGCAAAACAAAAACACCAAACCTGTATCAAAACCCATTAGAATAACCTCTTACTTGAGATGCCCAAGGAAAATAAAAGCAATTTTCTTCCTACTTTAATTTTCAGTCAGTATTTTATTGAGCCTCTGCTAATTGCATTAGGTGCCAAGGGAGAAGAAATATGAACATGACACAGACCCTGCTTTTAGGGAGCTCCTATGTGATTGGGTCGCACAGCACACCAGCATTTCCCATAGTGTGATCCACACAACGCTAACCCTGAGATATGCTTCTTAACCAAAGGACTCCTTGTTCTGAGAAGTTCTGGACACACCACTTGGAGAGATTTTGATTAGGTTGACTATGTATTCCAGTTTGTTCAGTACAATTCCAGTTTGCACCAATTGTCTTGCATCATTAATAATGGCACCCCTTTTACTCTCTTAAGTGTCCTCAGTTGGATCATAAATTATAGGGTCACCCTTGCTATAACTATGTAAGCATATTAAAGGCTCTGAGTCATCCTGCTTTAAAGAGCGCACTTAACTGTTAAGCCTGGTGTTTCCCAAATGTGTCTGAGAATGGAATAATTTTTTACATTAACATCTATTAACAACTCCCAGGGTCAACATTCTAAGAACATTGCCACAGAAAGAAATAACACTGTAGTAACCTACACACACAGCCAATAATAAAGGCCAGAGCATCAGGGAGGCCTTCCTGAGGGAGGGTACTTGGCCCTGGGCCTTGAACGAGCAAAATTTTGAGAGCAAACAAGAAGGTAGGAAGATACTCCATATGGAGAAGCAACGTCAGTCAAGGTTTGCTGTCCCAAACGAGAGTGAGAGAGAGGTTTGAAACAACAGCTCTGCCTGCAGAATGCATTTCTCTCCTCTTAATTATTCCAACACAGACTGAGCTCTTTACTGGGGCAGACACCAGAGAGTCCTATGGAATAGGAACCCAAAACGCTGCTTCTGATTGATAGGTCGACTAATGAAGGAAGCCATTCTTAGAGTTAACATAGTCACACAGAAGTGGTCAGCATCCCAAAAGCTGCTGGAATCAGTCCCCATCAGTCTCAGCTTCTGGAATCTCTAGACCGATGCAGGATGATGGTTGACGTTTATCTAGCAATGGCCACATCAGCAAGAGATCCCAACTGCAGCAAGAATTGGTGCAGTGATTACAAGCCACCAGGCTTGCTCACTCAGTGTAGCAGAGGACCCATTTTGGGGTCTGGAGGTGGCTGATCCTCATACCTGATTCTTAGAGAGCACAAAGAAAGTGGAAGCAGCAGACTGTGAAAGCCAAGAGTTCTCCAAATGACTGAACCCAGTTTTGACTTTGCTCTAGCTCATTAGAAATTCCTTGAGGCCAGCCATCAAGGCATAAATATTTCAATATTTCTGGAATGTTACCTAGAGTCTTAGCCTCCCACCCAATAGGAACACAACAAAATATTCTTTAAGGAGAGATGATTAAGTGCAGAATTCACGTGACTGAGCTGAGCCCCACTTCCTTATATACCAAATCAGGTTGACAATTTCTGTCCTCGTGTGTTCAGAAACTGAGAAATCAGTTGGGTCTCCAAACACTTTAGCATGTAGGTAAGATCAACCCACACCATTCTTTCATAGATTTGCGTTAAGTCCAAAGCCTTCCTCAAGATTTCTGCAAACCCCATTCCTGGGCCCCTAAACCCCAGAATTAGTGGTATTTGGAGACTATCTTGCTTCCCTGAACTTACTATCTCCATTGCATCCAGTATTTACCTGGTTCAGGACTCAGACTAAAATTTCCATTAATGTCCAGACACACCATGCATCCAGGTATCTAGGTATATGGTGGACTTTACTGAGTGTTTGGAAAAGTGGAGAGATTTCTAGCAGAACAAGCCACTCAGAAATCACATTAGACATCATAGTTCATTAAGAAGAGAATAACAAATACAAGAGGACCTAAGCCATCTCTACAATTTGGGCTCCGTAGTAGGCTATGCTCTTCCACTCTTACCTGGTCAAAGTCTCTTGCCCTTCCATCCATGGAACAAAAACCCAATTTCTCCAATTTCCTTATGCAGAGTAGTTTCTGCTATCCTTTATCACCCAAACTCTGCCCCAGTCCCCCTTTGCACTGTCCAGAGTCTCCTTGAAGCCCAGAAAGGATCACCTATAAGGGCCAAGGAAGTTAAGTGCCTGGGAAAAGACCTCCTTCTTCCATGGTCTTCAGGACACGCAGAGGGATAGTTTGATCCCTAGTTTTCCTTATAACATTGAAATGAATTGGGACTCTAGTTTCAGCAAACTCCCAGATGACTTTCATGTAATTGTGAGTTTTCCTTGCAATCTTAATCTCAGTTGAACATCCTCATTTCCCCTTTGCATTCTTTCTGTTGACCTCAGCAAATGTAAACTTATTTCAATATAGACCTAAGTTAATTCTTTTTCTTTCATTTTCCTACAATGCTGTTTCATCCCCTAAAATTGTTGAGCAGACAGATACAATGACCTCCTCTCTGAGGACTTGAAGTCCTAGGTAGGGTTCTCCCAGAAGCAGAGCCTGAGACAAGGACTTGGGTCAGGCCATTTATTTGGCATGTGACCCCATAAAAGAGGAAAAGATCAGGAAGAATGGGGTGAAGAAGGAGAATAAGCCAACTTAAGGACTCATCATCAAGGTTGCAACTGTAGGCAGTGGGTGCTCTTGTCCACAGGACCTTTGAAAGTTAGAGAGAATGTCATTTAAAGTTGTCTGAAGGATGGGAGATTGGAATGTTTGTACTGGCTCCCATCCCCCATTGGAAGTGGGCCACTGCCAGGCAGCAACTTCCTTGCCTTCTGAGATGCATTTACTCATTGTTTAAGCAAGTTCGTCTGGAGAAGACCCTGGGTGGAAACGAGCATGCACTTGAAATGGACCTAGGCCAGTGAATTCATCTAGACAGTTCTCTAGAATCGCCCCTTCACAGTTGCAGCTGAAATTGGAGGTCAGTCAACGGGAACTGACTCGTGGTAACAAAATCTTCTGTTGCACATAGTAAGAGCTATATATGTTAAGTTAGGGGTTCCTGGGTGACTCAGTTGGTTAAGTGTCTGTCTTCAGCTCAAGTCATAATCCCAGAGTCCTAGGATCGAGCCCCATGTTGGGCTCCCTGTTCAGCAGGGAGTCTACTTATCCTTCTCCCTCTATCTCCTCCTGCCTGCTCATGTACTCACATGCACTCTGTCTCTCTCTCAAATAAATAAATAAATCTTTAAAAAAAGTCAAAGAGAAGTGCCTTAATGAGAGCTCACACTTCCGTACAGACTCTAACCAAGATTTTGGAATCTCTACAAGGTTGAAATTATGCTTCCCAGTGTAACCATTATGTACAACCATTATGTACCCTGTGGTTGCCATTGGTCTTTTATCCAATATTTGATCCTTGTTGGGATAACACTTTCTTGCCATCTGGACGTCAGCATAGTCCCACGATTACTTTGGCCAACAAAATGTAAGAGGAAGTAACAGATGTCCCTTCTGGGTAGTAGATTGAAAAGCTAGAATGTGATTCACTGACTCTCTTTTCCCTGCTTTAGCAGATTTCCTAAACTGGGGTCCTGTGTGATAGTAAAGCACAGAGCCCCTTGAGGACCCCTGAAGGATATATTGCTGAGCAGAAAAATATGCTGAGTGTTTGAAAGACTGTTCCTTACTGTAGCATCACCAAGCCCATCCTGATAAGTACAGTCCTTATCTGGAAACAACAATACGTGGACTTTGCTTCTTGCATAATATAGAGATCCAATGCTTATAAACAGAGTGGGAATTATTCCCCAAAAAAGTACATTTCGAAAACATACAATTTCAATCGGCCTTAAATCACATGCAGCTGAAAGTTAACTAAATTATTGTATTGGCTCCATTAGACCATTTGAGGTACTATTTTTTTCATTCACCATAAAAGTGTATCTATCTTCATCCTTATGCCTAGGGAAACAATGCCCAGGGGAAGGACATGCTCATATAAAAATGAGGAGGAGGGAAAAAAGGAAGTCACCATCAGACTGTGTATTTTGACATATAGCTGCTTTAGTCTACCCAATCACCTCTGCAGCCCCTTGTGCAGATGAGGGAATGCAGGTTTAGAGAGGGGACACGCCTTACTCACAACCACACAGCTGGTGGCCCATACCCCATGCTGCCTTTGAACACCAGGCACAATACTTCCAATGTCTAATTTTTTCTTGCCCAGGTTTTTGAGATCTAATTGACACATGACATTGTATAAGTTTAAGGTGTACAACATAATGATTTGATAGAAGCATACTCTGACAAATGGTTGTCACAATAAGTTAGCTAACATCCACCACCTCTTAGAGTTACAAATCTTGTGTTATCCTTATGATAAGAAGTTTTAAGATCTACTCTTTTAGCAACTTTCAACTATGTAATACAGTATTGTTGACTACAGTCTGGCTTAGATTTTCCTCTTTAAAACAAGATTTATGACTATGATCAGACTTTTGTGGATCCAATTTCCCACCACAGTGAATCTACACTTCTCTTCTCCTCTTGTTACTTCTATGGCTCTTTGATGTTTAGCCCCTCAAGCTCTGGACCCTGAGGAGGAGGAGTGCCTCCCCCAGTCCTCAGCTCCTGGACCACCTTCCTCCATCCCCTCCATCTGCTCCATGCTATAGAAGCTATCTATTAAAGCTCTCTGGAGCTCAGAGTTGGAAGAGAGAGCTGAGCTGTCAGGCCAAAAAAAGCAACAAGCCAAAAATGGTGAGCCACCCTGTGCACCTATTATAGACTAAATAGCTAATGTGAAGTATAGACCCAACGAGATCAGCCAATCTATACCACCCATCATGCTTTCCCTACACAGTGCCACCGTCTGTCCAACGAATAGGCCATTGGACACCATCAACTTCACTGGGGACTCTGTATTAGCATGTGATTCTTGTGCAACAGAATTTCTCTTCCTGGGTGGAGCTCTCTCTACCAGCTCTGGATGATGGGCCCGCTGGAAAACGGCTGCCCTGAAGGGAAGCCCAGGAGCCCACGCCAGGTAAACCCTGAGGCTGCTGGTCCCAGGCAGAGTCAAAGGGATCCAAGCCTTCCCTCTTCTGCCACCTCGCCCTCCTACCTTCTCCCCGTCCCCCCCAAAAAGAGGGGAAAATCAATTTCAATCAACGTGGAATGTAATATTATCAAATGTCAGCTGCTGAGGTCATGCGCTTTGAAAATTATCTTTGACAGCTTCTGGTCGACTTAATTAAGTGCTCCCCAAAAAGGGGGGAGGGAAGCAAAAATACTCTGATTGCTAGCTGCTCTGTCTTTGTGCTTTAGAGCTTCTATTGACAACTCTGAGCAAGATTGCCTTAGGGGGTTTTATTGATAGATTCTCGCCTGATATTGGAATGATTCTTGCACAGATAAATCACATTTAGATTTGTTGGTAATTGAGGAGAATTGATTGGTGCAGGAGGGAAGCCCCCAAGGGGTGGTCTCCTTGTCCTCATTGCAGGAAGCTCAGGGGAAAGTGGGGAGGGGTGTCGTCAGAGACCAGAGAGCCTGCAGGGGGACCCAGACCTCATTGTTTACCTGTCAATTCTGACTTCCTCTCGGAAACTTGCTCCACTTTGTCCCCCCCGCCAAAGGAGGGGCACAGAGCAGAAGATGAAGTGGAGGCTGGGAAGATTTGCTCCAAACACTTTGGTGGCGCTGTTTCAGGAGGGCTCTGGGCCATGTGACCAAGACCTCAGCCTGAATCTCTCTTTCTTTATTCCAAGTCAGACCATGCCTCTCTCAAACATTTCAGACTTCAGTGCAGAGCTGAGGGAATGCAGGTTTAGATAGGGGACACGCCTTACTCACAACCACACAGCTGGTGGCCCATACCTCATGCTGCCTTTGAACACCAGGTACAATACTTCCAATGTCTTAGTTTTTCAAACTTCTCGGCATGACCTCTGTGGGCTGAGCTTCTCCCCACCTCTCCTATCAACTCTGAACTGCTTCTAACCTCCTTCTCCCCTCCTTGGGCTCACTTCTCTTGGGGGACAGATTTTGGGAGTTTCTCATTTGAGACTTTCCCAAAAACCAGAGGCTCAAGCAGGTTGGTGCCAAGGGGGCCCCCTGAGAGAGAGATGTCCAGGCCCGTCCAAGCCTCAGAGTTCTTGGGCCAAACAGGGCTCATGTGGCACCCCACTGTGTAAAACAGAGACAGGCAGGGGTGCTGAGGGGCCAGGACCCCGACAACTGGGCCTTGGTCCTGCCCTCACCTCCCACTTGCAGTGGGTCCCTTGGAATGGCAATAAGCACAGTGTGAATACCACTGAGCCAGTCCAACACCACAGTTTTCCAGACACCTAATGCTCAGTGTGGGAAAGTGATCTGCCCAAGGCCTCAGAGCCAGGAGTAAGATTAGAGCTAGGACTCCTGACTCCCAGCTTGGCTCTTCATTATTCATTTGCTTTTCACTCATGCCATGCCACTCCTCTCGTTTTATACTTAAGACTTGACCTGAGGTTCAAAGGCAGGAGGCAATGTGTCCAGGGTCACATGGAAAGGCATAGGTGTGAGCAAAAGTCACTCCGATGACCAAGTCCTGGCTGAAGGTTTGAAAACAGAGCCCTGCCCCGGGGGTAGAGGGCAACCACCACGGTCTGGGTTGACACCTTCAAAGGCTGGTCTTCTTTCTCTCCATGGACCCCAGCCCCGTCCATCGCTGTGGACTGGAACATTCGGCTCTCTATGTCTCTGGTCTTCATCTTTCCACTTACCACCCTGTTCCCAGATTCCCTCCTCTCACCAGTTCCTGAATAGCTCACAACTGGGGATTGCAGAAAACAGTAAAATCCCTCAGAAAAATGAGCACAAAAGCACAGCATTCGTACCTGGAGAAATCTCCTAACCAAGCCCCTATCCCCCACCCCCACCCCGGGGCCCAGATCTCTGCAGAGGAAGCCGGGCACCGGGGAAGAGGGGAAGAGATGGGAGCTGGCCCCAGTGATGGGCAGTCCCTGCCGCCCTGGTGACACCTGGTGGTGCAAAGAAATGAGCTTCTAGGTCCACGTGTTTCTTTAAAGACTGTGAAGTGGGGTTACAGGCTCACTTTATGTTCTTTTTTAAATCCGATGGAGCCAGTCTGGGCCCAAATGGGACTCGGGCTCATACTTGACTGAGCCCCTCACACCTCCGAGCACGGAGACAGCTGCCCACGGCTGGTCCCAGAGCAGAGCACGGCTGTGCCCTCAGCCATCCCGGTGCTTCCTGACCCAACAGTGGCACAGGTAACCAGAGCTGTCCTCAGGACAGTGGCCCCAGAGCCACTGCGATCACCAACAAATGACCAGAGACTTCATCTTTGGCCACAACAAAATACCACAGACTGCTGGGGCTTAAACAACAGATCTCTATTTGTCTTAATCCCGGGAGTTTGGGAAGTCCAAGCTCAAGGTGCTGGAAGATTCGGTTCCTGGTGAGCCCCTCTCCCTGGCTTCTAACTCCTGCCTCACTGTGCGTTCACACGGCCTTTCCTCAGTGCAGGCATGTGCACAGGGTTCTTCCTCTTTCTTCTAAGGGAACTAATCATACCGTGGGGACCCCACCCTTACCATTTCATCTAAGCTCAATTACCTCCCAAGGGCTCCTCTAACCACCTCCAAATAGTCTCACATCGAAGATGAGAGCCTTGACTTATGAACTTGGGGGGACACAAACATGCAGTCCATAATTATCGGTGTCCCAGGGATGCAGCCAGAAGTAGAAGGGGTGACAGCAGGGGCCTGATAAACTTCAACAGGCTCACTCAGCCCGGAAAGACCCGACAGGCTTTCCTACCTAGTCTCACCTAGTCCCCTACCCACCCCCTTCTGCTCTGCACTAAAGCCCAGCCCCACCCCGTTCAGCCTCCCTTGCTATTTGCAGGGTTGGCTTCCAGAAGAGATGAGGTGCCTGAGTTGGCCTGCAGGGGGCTGTTTTCAGTTTCCCTACCTGGGTTCCGAACTCCTCCAGGACAGCCACTGGGGGCTATCTGGAAGGGTGGCTGCCCACCCCTCCCCTCACCAGGGGCCTGGCAGAGGGAGCACAAACGGGGGCTGAAACCAGTGTGGGCCCAGCTGGCTCCCAGCTAACAGGGCTCCCTGACCATGCCAGCTCCAGGCAAGGGGTGTTTTTTTCCACCTGGTCTGTCCACAGAGGGGTCGTTATCATGAAACCTTCTCAGAAGTTAGCCTTGGAACCTGATTGGACAAAAATCTGTCTCACACCCTCCCAAGAAGAACCCTCCTCCAGGGGGCAGCCCTTGGCCTCCTGGACCCCGCCCTCCCTCTCCCTGCTGGGCCCTCCTCCACCTGGGACGACTCCCTCCCCTTTGCCACTGCGCTTTGCATGGCTTCCTGAGCTAGACAGTTGGTAAAAATGCACATGTGAAGATGTCTTAATATTAAATATAATTAGATATTATACCACATGCAGGGCTGTATGATTAGTGAAATATATGATCATTAGTTATTAGATTAATGTGTCTACTTGTGTAACTGAAAGCCATTTGCAAGCCGAAATGAAATAGCTCAATTTGCTGTAATTGACTGATCTCCCAGAGAGAGAGTCGTACATTTGCTTATGTACAAGGCGATTTCTTCAGATGTCGCCCCAGATGCAAGACAAAGAGCAGCCTCTGTCTGCGCCCCACACCACGGGGCTGGCTCTGCTGCTAACTGGCCGGACAGCAGGAGTCAGGTTACCCACACATACATTTCGGGGTTCCCACCGCACAGAGGTATCCAGGTTGGGCACCAGTTTTTTTCTTTTTGCTGAAGGGTTCCCTCGGTCTAACTTCCCCAAGTGCCCCTGAGGGAACACTGGCGTCCTGCTGGTCAAAGACAAATTGAGCTGCCTGGTAGACACTTTACCCTAGCCCCCTCCCATTTTTCTTTCTGTTTGTGTGTCTAGCGGTTTCCTGGACAACCAAGCTGCAACTAATAAAAACGATTGCAAAGCCCTCCACAAATAGAAGATACAACTGGAATACTTATTATTGTGGTTATGGTCTAATAATATCCAGATGCTAACGAGGGTAGCACAAGATTAAATTAAAAATTGGCAAGCTGCTAGGCAGGCAGAGCTGGTGCCTGGGGCACAAGCCTGCCTGCTTTCCTCTAGCCGGCAGGTACTTGGTAGCGCAGGAGAGCGAGGCTTCCTTTTCCCACTGGGAATTCCCATCAACGAATGTGCCTTCGGAAGGGAGACTTCAGCCTCTGCTGGCCAGGAAGGGAGGAGTGATCAATGGGAAATGAACAGTCACGCCAGACTGGATTCCTCCACACCTTCATTCATCCACACAGCTGCTTTTCAAATAAGGGATTTAGGCAGTAGATCACCCCATTACACAGTAGATCCCCATTACACAGATAAGAAAATTGAGTCAGAGCAGAGCCTAACAGAGCAGGATCCTGGGCAAATCATTTTCCTCTCTGGATCCCAGTGTCTTTGGAGGGAATATGATTGCTCAGACTTCTGATTGTTTTCATCATAGCCAGAATAGCTACTACCCTAATTTCTCTTCTAAAGATGTTTTCCCCTTTGCAGAGTGTTTAGTAGTCAGTGCCTTAAAAACTCCTTAAGAGACCTTAACTGGAGGTTTCACTTGCAATTTTATTTGTGAATCATGCAATCAATCAAATTAACAAGTATTTATTGAATATCTAATAGGAGTTGAGCGTGCTGCTGCAGGGGGCAGAGAACAGAAGTTTAGGAAGTGGCTCCTGTCCACAGGGAGCTTCTGACCGAGTATAGAAGGCTGCCACACAAGAAGGGATTAGGAATGACACAAAGGAGTTGTGCCAAGCAGAAGGGGAGAGCCTTCAGTGCCCTGGAGTCTCTTCAAATAAGAGAGACATCTCTGAAGGCAAAAGAGGTCAGGAAAGACTCCTGGAAAAGCTGCGGCAAGCATGAGGGTTGAAAGGATTCGCTTCGTATTTCCCCAAGCAAGACACTTAAGATTTGTGTGGTGAGCTGCCCCCCTACCTGCCTCATCCTCTCCATGTCACTCAGCACCGCCTGGTACATCGTACATTTTAGGTAGCCATCTCGTTCTCCCCACCCCAGCTGGAAATGTAACTCCAAAGGGCTGACCTTTGAGTCCATTTTGTTCACTGCTCTGTCCTCAGAGCCTAGCACACAGTAGGTGCTCAATAAAAGATTGCTGAATGCTTGAGTGGCTGGAGTTTCCCCCACCGTCTGTGTCAGTAAGCCCTCTCTCTGGTGCTCCTCAACTCTTGCCAGGCAGCGGCAGAAAGCTCCTCACAGGGTCCTCTTGCCAGAAACCCTGGACCATTCATTTCCTCCTGACTTATATTCTTCTTTCTTTCTTTTTCTTTTTTTGTCTGTTTACCTCTCAAGTTCATCCTAAGCTCCTTGAGAGCAAGGCTTCCTCTTCTCATTCATTTAACATTTGTTATGCACTTACTAGGTACCAGGCACCAGGGACCCAAACTGGGTGACTGAAAATAGCCATGGCCTCCAATCGGTCAAGGTGAATGGTGGAGAAAATAAATAAAAAGATGGAAAGACAGCTGCGCCTTAGTCGTAAGAAGTACGGATGCTGTACTAGCTCCCGAGGTTCAGATGCCATATCACAGAGAAGCGGAGTCTGAGCTGAGGTGTGGAGGATGAGGGAGAGTTAGGGAAGCCAGGGACGGGATGACCCAGATGAGGACACCATCATGGCGGGCAGAGACCATCATGAGCTGAGCCGTCCGGGGACAGCAAGGTGCCCTGGTGGCTGGGCAGGTGCCATGTAGAGGTGAGAGTGAGTCTGGCCAGGTAGACAGCTGTGCCCCTGACAGTGAAGTCACTGGGTTTAGCAAACTGGAGGCTGGTCTTTGGCTTTCAGTCCATTTCTGATACGGGTTTTGAAAGCAAGAGGGAGACTGATCCTGGCTTTGGGAGGTGACAGGGTGGAAAGAACTTGACTTGAGTGTGAGTGGGGCAGAGAGGAAGATCAGGTGAAGGACAGAGGAGGGCCATCTGGTCAAGGGAAAGATTTTGTGGTTTCTGTTTCAATGGGAAAGGACCGAACCCTTCATATTGTCACAGGGCAAGAAACTGGGCCAAGGGCCGTGGTGTGTCACACAGTTGTACCCTCTCTGTTGGTGGTGAGACAGAGACACTCCTTACCCCACTAGAGAACTTGTCCCCGACCCCCTGGGGAAATGAAATTAATGCATTCCAGACGGGACTGGAACACATTCACTTCCCATTTAAAGCCTCTGGTCTGTCTGCCTAAATTACCAATTCCCGTATCTGCTTACCTGAGGGGAAACCAGGGACAAAGCCATCTCTCTGGCTTCAGTCTCAAGAACTCAAGAACGAACAGAGAAAAAAAAAATCCCCACAAACTCTTTTTCAGGATAAATTTGAGGGAGAGAGAGTGCGCAAGCAAGCATGAGCAAGCAAGTAGGGTAGAGGGTGCGGGGGAAGAGGGAGATAGAATCCTAAGCAATCTCCACCCCTGGCACAGAGCCCAACTTGGGGCTCCATCTCAGGACCCTGAGATCATGACCTGAGCCAAAACCAAGAGTTGGTTGCTTAACCAACAGAACCATCCAGATGCCCCTCTTTTGTAGGTTACATTTGGAGACTAACCCTATTAATGAAGATGTTTTGGGTAATGGAGAACCCCATTTCTTGTTTTTCAGAGAGGAAAACTTCTCCCAGATGCACCCACCAAACTCCCATCTTGACCAGACCGGATGACACAGCGACCCTGGCTGCCGAGGAGGCTGGGAGAGGGGTGGGGACCGTCATGGCTGGTGTGGACCATTCACAACTACCTCATTGCTGCCCCCAAGGGAACTGGAGTCTGATGAGCAAAGAAGGAGAAGCAAAATGACCAGTGAGTGGGTAAGCCACTCCCACTTATCCACTGCATACACGTTAGCCAATCTGTCGAGGTGCTCAGTACCAAGAGCGTGAGAGGCAGCCATGGGGACCACCTTCCCTCAGCAGAATTCAGTGCGGGACTAGCCATCACGGCGGCTGCAGCACCGTGCCCCGGGGAAGCCACCGGAGCTGAGCTGCCTGATTCTGCCTCCAGCTGCCCCACGGACACATCGTGGCTCCTGGGCAAATTAGTCAGCCTCTCTGCACCCCAAGTTCCCACCCGAAAACTGGGATAATAGTCTTCCTTAACAGGTTGCTGTGAGTGTGTGTCAAATCATATAAATTAGTTCTCAGAAGAGGACATGGAACGAGGATGGATTTGCTCAGTGATAGCTATTCTTACCACACACTGATGCCGTAGAATAAACTCAGTATTTTAAATGCATTGTCTCTAATTTTTTTTTAAGATTTTATTTTTTTATTTGACAAAAAGAGAGACAGTGAGAGAGGGAGCACAGGCAGGGGGAGTGGGAGTGGGAGAGGGAGAAGCAGGCTTCCCTGCTGAGCAGGGAGCCTGATGCGGGGCTCGATCCCGGGACCCTGGGATCATGACCTGAGCCAAAGGCAGACACTTAACAACTGAGCCACCCAGGTGCCCCCATTGTCTCTAATTCTTAACCTAACCTTGCAAGGTAGATATTCTTACGTCCACTGGAGATAAGAAAACAAGAGTTTCTGAAAGTACAATAACTTACAGAAATCATGAAGCCAGAAAGCAGCAGAGGCAGGGTTTGAACTTCAGCCCGAAGCCCGGCCCTTTCTAGGAGGCCATGTTCTCTCTTGTGGCCAAAGAATGGACAGGTTGGTGCCACAGGCTTGAGCCCTGCAGAAGTGCCCTCCAGTTTCTACAGCCCGAGGCTGCAGATGCAAAATGGCAACTTTCCCAGAAGCCACGTCTGCCTCAGAAAGACCTCAAGCACCGGGTCTCTGCAGCCCGGTGACTCGTCATGGCCGTCCTCACAGTCTTCTCCCTGTTCTTGCCATTCCTCGCGGTGTGCCTTCCAGGCCCCTCAACATCCTCACGGTCTCCCCGCACATGGCAGACAGTAGCAGCTGCTTCTGCCAGCATCCTCTCTTTTAGAAAGATCTTTTGGGAGCTATGGATTGGTGGGTGTCACACTGACCTCCAGGATCTCAGAATTAGTCTCAGATTAGCTGTGTGAGTCTGGATGTATGTGGGGACATGGGAGAGCTTCTTACTGCCCAAAAGGATTTGAGATGAGCAGCCAGAGATTCTTAGCTATGCCCAACATTTCTACCATGTGCGGTGACACACATAGAGACATGTGCGCGCGCGCACACACACACACACACACACACACACACACACATACACACACCCCACATCCCCATCCTCTCCTCTCCAGCCACCACTGAAGTTCAGCGTGAAGGCCACCTCTTCCTGCAAACCCCCTTAGCCTGCTATAGACCAGGCCCCTACCTGTGTCCCCTGTCCCTCCATGAGAGGGGGACCACGTCTGACTCCTGCCTTAGACTGGCACGGTCCGCCCTCCCCCAAGACCTCTCTAGAAGTGAATGTTGGTAAAAGACAACATTTTCTCAAGCCCTCGCTGCATGCAAAGTGAGTAGATGGAGCTGAGATGTCAAAAACAAACAAAAACCTTTCCTAAACTGATACTGATTAAAAAGTAAATGGAACAAGTTATAATCTCCTGAAGCCCCAGGTCAAAACGTTCACCGAGCAGGCCAGCCAACGCCCCCAAGGCTAGTCATGGAGCAGCATTGGCAAGGGTGCAGGGAAGACCCAACGACAGACGCCTTGAGAGCGGGGACCCGCTGCTGACCGCTGTCAGGAAGAGGCCCGCCGGTGCCAACCTTCCCCATCATGGGACAACATGTGGTAAAATTCTGCAAGCGACACATCCAACAACCTTGAGTCACCAGTGCAAGGGCCCTGGGAGGTAAATGCTGCCAATGTGTAACGGTAACTAACATATGTCGGGCACTCTCCATGGGCCAGGCCCTTCACAATTGTAGGGACATTATTGCCCCATTTCACAGATGAGAAAAATGAGGCAATTGAAGCATTCAAGGCTTAAGCAGCCCACTCGAGGTCCAACAGCTGGAAGTGGTGAAGGGGGGAGCAAACCCTAATAACCCACCCCTAATGTCCCTGCAAAACTCTCATGGTGGCGAAGGTGGCTCCCACCCAGGATTCCCAGCTCCCTGAGCAGCGTTACCTGCAACATATTCTCTGCTACCAGGCACATTTCAGTGTTTGCTAAAACATGCAGGCGACTCTGTCTTGTTCTTTAAAACCCTAGATGTGACCAAGTTGTACCTGTTCTTCAAAGACAGCCCTGATCCCTTTCTCTCTGTGTCCCCATGCGTCATGTAACCTGACTCTGCTGCCTGCTGCCACTGCGGGTTCTAGACCTATCCTGCCCACAAACTCCCCTCGCCATTGATGGGGGCAAACAGAGGATAGCCAACAAAGTCCCGCAGGGCAGCACCCTCCCCAGCCTCGGAAGGCCGGGTCCAGGCCGGCAGGCTGGGAGGTGAGAGCTGAGCCAAGGTGTGCCTGGCAGGCCCCGCCTACCCCGAGCCTTAAGAACATCACTGACAAGGCAATTTCTGGTGCTTTTTCATTTTGCCGGAGATAAAGATATCTGTGCAAGTATATCCATCCATCCATATATATACATGTGAGCCACGGCAACCAAGAAAGCCATCCAAATTGCGGCACTGAAATGAACAGAGCTGAACAATAAGCTAAAACATGCCTAGAGCAAGTTGAGCAATAAACAGGTTTTTAATTTTTTCCCCTTCCATTTCTTGAGTGTCTGTCTCTGATGGATGATGTGACAGAGGAAGGCAGCTCCATAAATTCCAAATTCTGAATACTAAATCAGCGAGCGGCAGCCGAGTGCTGGGCGCCTAGCTCTCCTTCTTCCTGGAGTGGCAGTTTTATGGGGACTCTGTGACCCCGCCCCGCCCCTCTCGAGGTCCAGCAGCCAAGACACCCTGTGAGCAGGGCGTGGGATCATGGGCCATCACGTGGCTCACTGAGGCAGCATCTGAATTCCTGACTCTGGGAAAATGGGATTCAGAAAGACAAGAGGTCTTGCTCAAGGTCACAGAGGTGCAGGGATGAGTTTGCGATGCCAGCGTGGCTCTTGGGGTCTCATCCACCCTGGAAGTAGAGGCTGTTTCCCCTTTGTGCACGAAGAGCTTCAGGTCCCTTAGGTAGCGTGTGTGAGGTCATATGGCCAGCACGTGGCAGAGGTGGCATTGAAATCCCGAGCTGGTTTGCATCCAGAAATCATATTCTTTGCAGCAGAAGGGACCTTCCCAAACTTTTCCTATGGGGCCTGGTGAAATTTTTTCTATTATCTTTTGTTTATTTTCTATAATTACAACAAGAAAAATAAGTATTGGGAAAGATATGAAATATTGAATATGTATAAAATTTCAAATAGTACGTTTTCATATTTGTAATGAGAAACCTGAGCTTGCCTCGGTGAACATAATATTCTCATATCAAATTTTATGTTCAAGATAGCCACACACACAATCCTTGATCAATACCTCTTAATGATGGTGTCTTCAAATTCCCAACAACCACCACTCACAAGAAACTTTGTTCACATGAGTAGGCAATAAAATTTTTAAATCTTTTTTTTTACAGACAATTAAAAAATTTACAGCAGTTGAAATTATATCTTAAGAATGTAACAGCCTTTCCCTTTCTTTCACTGACAATTATACCGTTTGAACGTCTTGTGATATTACATTTGGATTTCTAATTGAACTGAACTTTGCATAGCAAATGTTTCAATATAATGATGAAATCTGATTTGAGGGTTGCATATGCAATATTTGAGCATCCCCCAACAGTTGGCTTGGGCCTTCCCGAAAGGGCTCATCAGTTGCAAACGGAAGAGAGAATCTCATAAACATAAAGCAGGGATTCTGGGACTCACTTGTCCGGTCCCTCCCGAACTCCACACTATGTTCCCCACATACCTCGGGTAAAGTGCCGTGCTCCCTGGCTGCCCAGAACGCGAGTCCTCCAGCAGCTCTCCATGCCCCTCCCATACAGCGGACAACTGTTTGCAAAAGTAGGGTTGCAGGAAGGAAAACAGCTCTTGGCTGCTCTCGGCATACCCGGAGAGCCAGTGGTCACGGCACACAGGTGCGTTTGCCGCAGGTGAGGACCACACGGTGGTTCTTTGGAGTCTGTTCCCTTCAGACTCTGCTCAGAGGACTTCCCACCAGCAGGGTTCTGACAGCCAGTGCTGAGAGCTGTAGGGGCTCTTTTAGCCCAGGCCTCCAGGGCTAAAAGCATCACTATCTCCTTGCCCACTTATAAAACTTTTGTGCCTGCCTGCTATCTGGGGGAAGCTCTGATCTTGATGACACTCCCTGCCATCGTTATTGAATCTGGTGACTAATCATTTGGGATAATAACTGAAGCTTCTTCTCCCAGGGATTTTTTTCATCTTACCTTTCTTGACCCCTTAGGCAGCAGGTGCCCTGCCCTCCAGAGAGACATCCAGGAGCACGGTGCCTCTGTCCAGCTTGGACCCTCAGAGCATGCTTTGGAATATCCTTAGCAGAAATGGAAGTGTGAGAGCAAAGAATTTTGTGAGATAACATTTTGCAGCACTTGAAAAGGGCTTGGAGGTCTCAGAGCACAGATTTCGAACAGAATAGAGAGGAATCCAAGCTGAGTAACAACCATTATCTTAACCAACTGCCCCTGGCTGAGGTTCAGAGGTGGGGAACACCAGACAGCAGCTGAGAGAAGAATCCAAGGAGATGGGACTAGAATTTCAAAACAAAATGAGTAGGTGTCTGACCTAGAGCCCAGCAGCACTACTTCATAGAGCTGGGGACTAAAAGGCAGGCAGCAGAATGATGAAAACCCTGATTCCTGATCTCATTCAGACAGAGCTAAAGAGAATGTTGTTTGCCTTCCAGAGTAGAGCCCAGGAGGCTAGGTGTCCCTTTCCAACATGGTGCTAGAGCAGACCAGCAATGGCTGAAAGTGAGTGTCTACATGGTCAGATCAGCCTTAGGTGCCTGCTCATCTTAGTGTGTTATGGAGAAAGCCACCAGCATTCCCACACTCCCCAAAAGAGATGCAGATGTGGCCCAGAGGGAAGCTGGAAAAGAGGCAAAGAGCCTTTGCTGCTGGGACAAAGAGAAAGCCAACAGCATTGACCTGGCAAATGGAAGCCACAGTGGGGACCAAGGCCACATGCTATAGGTGCAGCAGGGGCAGAAGCCAATACCCCAGAATCCATGATGGGAGTCAGCGAGATGCACCTCCTCGGGCTTCCAGAAACATAGACTACCCCTTTTGCAAAAAGAGCAAAACAGAAGTTAAATCCTGAGCTGACCGTGTTCAAATGAAAAGTGCCAATTACCTTGAATTGGTTTGTTTTCCACCTTTGGAAGAAATGAAGGGTTGAGAACTCAGATGAGTTCTGTTATAAAGAAATACAGAGAGTTACATATCTCATGTTAGGACTGTATAAATAATTCATGCCCATAAATAAATTCTAACTGTTCACTTTTGAGTACAAACAAGATGCAGAAGAGGCCAATCCATGGCTCCTGGGTGGCTCAGTTGTTAAGCATCTGCCTTTGGCTCAGGTCATGATCCCAGGGTCCTGGGATCGAGCCCTACATAGGGTTCCCTACTCAGCGGGAAGCCTGCTTCTCCCTCTTTCACTGCCCCTGCTTGTGTTCCTTCTCTAGCTGTGTTTCTCTCTAAATAAATAAATAAATCTTAAAGGAAAAAAAAAAGAACAGGCCAATTCTCCTTTTATGAAACAAACCATGGCTGAATCCCAATGAACGAAAGAGGTGGATATTGACGTCATAAAATGATTCTCTGCTTTATAAAAGATGTTTCCCCTAAAGTTTTTTTAATTGGCCAGACATCTTAATGCAATTAAAATAGTATCTGACTTTGTAAAACTCATTTTTCTAGTTGATCATCCAGTACTGTGAAGAAATCTGCACTGATTTGCTTTCATCCAAATCTCAGTCGACGGTATCCGTGCTAGAACTGTGAAGAGGGGAGGAAGTGTTGGCATGGGTGAACAGATGGAACTGAAGGTCATGTTTATGCTGGACTTGAACTCAAATGACTTGAGTGCTAGCATCTGCTGTGCCACCAAACAGCTGTGCGACCTGCCGCGGACCCTCTCATCTCTGGGCTTCTTCCATAAGCAAAGGGGATAGGACTCAGATGGCTGTATGGTTTCTCCTAGCACTAAACCTATAGCTTGTATTTGTGAATATCTTGGGTTACTGAATGACCTGTTCGTACTCTTGTGGGTAAGAATTTAGAGCCTGCAAGCATGATACGTAATGTGACCATTTTTGGGGCTGTGGTTATGTGTTAAATAGCATCTAGTCAGGTACATAGTGCATGCCCACTATAGACCAGTGTCCAGCTAGACACTATGAGGGAAACAAAGGAATACCCCATTTCCTGCCCTGGGAAGAGAGGACTCCTCAGAGGAAGCAAGACAAGGACCAAAAAGACACTGTGAAGTCAAGTGATGTGGGCCCAAGGGGGGCAGGGCACCGTATGAGGGGCCAGAGTCAGGAGGACACAGATGAGCTGGATTTTGCAGAGCAAGCTGAACTTCGAGAGAGAGGGGAGTTCATTCCAGGTGATGCGGGAGGGGACAGTGCTTCTCAGACACTGATGCAACCCATGAAACCACAACAGTGTGACTAGCTCGGTTACATAACTAGTGATGAACAGATGGGCAAAGGGAATGGAGTGGAACATTTTTCTTTTTTCTTTTCTTTTCTTTTTAGGTTTGGAAACACTATCTTTTGTTTGTCTCAAGTTTTTATTTAAATTCTAGTTAATTAACATATAGGGTGATACTGGTTTCAGGAGAATTCAGTGATTCATCACTTCCATACAAGTTTCATTCATACATTTCATTTACATTTTAATTTTCAAGCATTTTTAAGACTTTTGCTCTCTGTCTGTTTTCACCTTTCTCATCCAGCTGCGGCACTGTGACTATGTCCATAGTGGAAGTTGTGAGTGACAATCCCCCAAACCCTCCTGCACAAAGGAAGAATGCAAGCCCAGGTATAAATGTTAGGCAAAGCGCGTCTGCTCCCTTAGACAAGCAGACTCCCCATATTTTGCTCTTATGTGTAATGTGTACCTTGCTGTTTCCAAAACAGTATTTGAGGGTCCAGAAATAAAAGTCATAAACAATGGGCACCTGGGTGGCTCAGTCATTAAGCATCTGCCTTCAGCTCAGGTCATGATCTCAGGGTCCCAGGATTGAGGCCCCGCATCGGGCTCCCTGCTTGGCGGGGAGCCTGCTTCTCCCACTCTCACTCCCCCTGCTTGTGTTCCCTCTCTCACTGTGTCTCTCTTGTCAAATCGTAAATAAAATCTTAAAAAAAAGGAAAATATTATTTTTTTAAAAGGCATAAATCAAAACGTTGAAACAGAAGTATCAAATAAGGAGTCATTCTGTAGAATAGCTAATAAAAGTAAATACATCAATTATCTAGAATACACTCCCTCTTCCAGAAAATGTAACAGGATTTTGAGGGTGTTCTGGAGGGTTTACCAGAACCTCTCCTTGGTTGCCCCAGTAAGTAGAATAGATGGCAAAGTATCTCATATAATGCTTATGTGTCAGGACTCATTGTTCTGTGGAGACTTCACTGTGCACTGGGTAATAGAAGGAGGGATAAGATGCAATGCTTGGCCACCTTGAGCTCTTAATCTGATAAAGGAGATGCAACATATAATCAAATAAGTATTTATTCATCACCGATATTTATTTAAGATTTTTCTGCACTGGTCACATAATAGACCGATTATTTTTCTCTCCATTTTTTTAAGACTACATTTATCCACCCATCAGAGAGAGAGAGAGAGAGAGCAAAAGCAGGGGAGTGGCAGGTAGAGGGAGAAGCAGTCTCTCCGCTGAGCAGGGATCCCAGTGTGTGGCTGGATCCCAGGACCCTGGGATCATGACCTGAGCCAAAGACAGACACTTAACCAACTGAGCCATCCAGGTGTCCCTAGAGTGATCATTTCCACAAGAGAGGAAGTTTTTTTTTAAGATTTTATTTATTTATTTGACAGAGAGAAACACAGCTAGAGAGGGAACACAAGCAGGGGAGTAAAAGAGGGAGAAGCAGGCTTCCCGCTGAGCAGGGAGCCCGATGAGGGGCTCGATCCTGGACTCCAGGATCATGACCCAAGCCAAAGGCAGCCACCTAATGACTGAGCCACTCAGCGTCCCAAGAGAGGAGATTTTTAAAATTTTCTCCAAGGTTGAAAGTCTCTTAACAGAGACCAGATGTGTCTTTTATTTAAAAAAGATCCAATCACACCAAAAAAAAAGTAACAACGTGAGAAATGATATGTTAATTAGCCAGACTATAGAATAATTTCACTATGTGTATGTGTATCAAATCACCTTGAAAACATGATTTGGGGGGGTCAACATTGAGAGAAAAGAAAAATACTTTAAAAAATAACTTTAAAAAATTGATAACAACATACATATACACGCAAATCCAAAACTCAGCTTTGGGTTTGCGTGTATCTCATCTCATTCTCATAAAAATACAGAGTAGAGGGGGCGCCTGGGTGGCTCAGTTGGTTGAGCGACTACCTTCGGCTCAGGTCATGATCCCGGAGACCCGGGATCGCGTCCCACATCGGGCTCCCTGTTCGGCGGGAAGCCTGCTTCTCCCTCTCTCGCTCCCCCTGCTTGTGCTCCCTCTCTCGCTGTATTTCTCTCTGTCAAATGAATAAAAACTTAAAAAAAAAATTTAAAAAAAATACAGAGTAGAGGTATCTTGTTCAGCTGTAAGCCACAGAAACCTTGCCTAGACAGTGCTTCTCCAACTTTAATGTGAGTACACTCACCTGGGGGCGGCTGCTGAAATACAGTTTTACTGGGGTGCCTGGGTGGCTCAGTCAGTTAAGCACCTGCCTTCGGTTCAGATCATGATCCTGGGGTCCTGGGATCAAGCCCTGCGTCAGGCTCCCTGTTCATGGGGAGCCTGCTTCTCCCTCTCCTCTCCACTTGTGCTCTCTCTTGCTCTTTACCAAATAAATAAATAAAATCTTTAAAAAAAAATACAACTTTACTTCTATCGTGGGTCTGGGTGAACCTTGAATATCTTTGCTTCTAGCAAGTTCCCTGGTTCACAGGCAGTACCTTGTGGGGGGAGGCACCAGAGAGGTAGTGACCAAGGTTTTGTCTCATCATTACACTCTCCTGAGACAAGCATTCCAAGCAAAGGTAGTCAGGACCACGTGGAAGCCCAGTGATGCCATCAGGAGCCACTCCTTTCCCTTCCCTCCACTCTACCTCGTTAAAAAAAAGTGTCATCCTCGGGCTTGTCACTTCATGTTGCAAAATGGCTGCCCTCCTGTGCGTCGTGTCTCTGTTTCAGATCCGAAGAATAAGGGAGTGCCCTTCTATCCGGAAGATGTGAGTTTCCCAGAACCTACCCCACCCTGCCCTCAAAGAAGCTGAAGTCGAATTGGCCGGAGCGTGTCACATGGTCACCTCCGGCTGCAGGAGAGTATGGGAAAGCATTTGGTTTTCAGTGAGCACCAGCCTGAACAACACCGGGCATTTTTAATAAGGAATAAAGGACACCTGGCTTTCGGGTAGGCAGCCTGTCCTGTCATTGCACAGAAACACTTGTCTTCTCCATGAGCTTCCTCGCGTGCCCGACACGCCCCGTGTTTTCCGGGGGACCTTTCGTGGTGAGGTGTACCAGTAGGTGCTGCTGCTTCCATTCTCCCAGATGGAGGAAGGAGGCTCTGAGGACTTAGATGTGTGTCTTGATATCGCATGTCTGGTCAGTGGAGAAGTTGGGCCTGGGTCCCTGGATCCTCGCCAGTGTGCGAGCATTTCGAGGGTGCATGTTAACAAGTAATGATGCATTCGGTTGAGTACATTTGAAGCCTCTGCTTCACCCTATCGGGAAACTTAAAATGAAAGTCACCTCCTAGGCCAGCCAAGGGTGCAGCGTTAAGAGAAGCTCTTTGTAAATGCTGGAGAAGGACAGACTCACAAGCAGCAAATGGCAGGCGCTGGGGGAGTGCAAGTCACAGCAGACAAACTTGATTGCTTTTTTCCTAATCTATAGAAATGCCAGATGAGGAGATAAAAGGAAAGCAGTGAATATAATTGCTCTGGATTTTAGGAACGTGCTTGGGAAGAGTGACTTGGGTGAGGTTCTGAGTTAAAATGTAAATCATAACAATTCAGATGGGCCTGGCAGGGGAGGGGCCGGGGGAGGGGCCCTGGTCCTGACGGCAGGCGCCCCCACGCCTGGCCTGGCCAGAATGGCAAGGGCCTGTCTTTCAACATTTCACGTGCTGATAAATGCTCCCCATCCCCGAGTGTGGCCCTGGGAGCCGCAGCATGGCCAAGGCCAGGGGCTTGCCGGGAAGGCAGAATCCCGAGCCCCCCCCCCAACCAGCCTGCTGCGGTTTCTGCCTGTAACAGGTCCCCGTGGAGTTAGGTGCACACCGACGTGCTGTGACACTGCAAAGTCAGACTCCCCCAACCCTCTGGTAAGGAGGGCCTCCCCCACATTCACCCTGCTGCCCAGCAGTGCCCCCCGCCAGCCCCATTACATCAAACTATCACCTCACTGCCCCATGACCGCTTGTTCTCCTGGAGGGTATCAGCCTAAGGAATAAACACCCTGGGGTATCTGTCTTTTTAAAATGAGTCAGTTAATGAAACTATCTTGGAGGGACTTTGGGCCACATAAGACTGGAGTGGCAGGGGACACGTCTAGGGACAGGGGGCCCTTCAAGACATCAAGGATAGAAAGTTGAATCGAGTGCCCCCCGACACTCCCCTTCTGATGCCAGGTTCTGGGATGTACTTTCTCATTTGTTTCTCATGAGCCTGAAGTTTTCTTATTCCCCTTTAGGGTGAGAAGTCCGACACTCAGAAAGGTTAACTGATGTGGGTCATGCAACCAAAAGGAACAGAATTGAACCTGGTGCCCATAAGCTGTCTTCTGAAGTGAGAATCTTAACCCTTCCCCACCCCCAGCACCCTGCCGCCTCGGTCCTTCTGCGCGCCTGCGTGCGTCCTCTAGCCCAGCCCTCGTCACACCC
>PITA01000511.1:0-39480 GCA_004023965.1 Spilogale gracilis
TGTTCTCCCCCAGGGTTTTGATGGATTCCTGCCTCATGCTGAGGTGGGAGCTGCTGTGGGCCAGGGTGCTGCTGGGTGCCCTTGTTCAGCCCAAGATTATTGGCCTGTCTCAGCCTCAAGGCCGTTGCAGAAAAGCATTTGTTTCCTAGGCCTTTGTGAGCAAGTGCCTCAAAATGGCGGCTTCCAGTAACAGAGACATGCCCTTCCACAGTTCTGGTCAGCGGGGCCATTGTCCCTCTGAAGGCTCTGTCCCAGCTCCCGGTGGTGCTGACGTTCCCTGCTCTTCCAAAGCGTACAGTGGCATCTCTCCCATCTCTGCCTCTCGTTTCTCTTCTGAGAATGACACTAGTCGTTGATTTGAAATACCACTTCGCACACTCACCCAACCATGTCCTTAGTCTGAATTCCAGAAGTGAAACTGCTAGACTTGTGATCATGTTATGCAGTTGGCCCATGGAAAGCTGTGCCTCCAGCTGTGGAATCTAGTGGGGCAAGACTCCCCATGCCCAGCCCCCCACATCGTTATTAGCTGCTCTCCTCCCCTCCCCCTACTCTCCCTCCTGCATCTCCTCCTCCTCTTTCTTCTTCAGTTTTGCAAGCCTGAGAGGTAAAAATATTAATTCACTGTTTTATTTGATGATTTTTTATTTCTTTTTTGGTGAGATACGTTGTATCCTTTATCCAATTTTTTCCCTATTGAGGTATTTAGGAAGTTTTTAAAATTAATTTGAGAGAGTTTTTCTATATAAAGAATGTCAGTTCCCTCGTCCTTCACATCTGTTGTAGGTATTTTTCCCTGGTTGAGACAACCTTTTTTCAGGTGTGAAATTGCAGAAGTTTGTGGCATGAATCCTTGTGCTAGGGATATTCGGTGACATAATAGACATAATGTCTTTTATTGTGGTTTTCAAACAGTATAGATATACTCTTCAGATGGCCATTGTTTTATGTTGACCCTCTATAAAGCCCAGTGACATAAGACTAAGTCATAAATAAGTGAAGACATTTTTACAGGAAACAAGGACATTGAAGTCTGTGTACATGGCTTTTTTCCCCACATCTTTTAAAATTATAAAAGTAATAGACAAAAAGCAAAAATATTAAAGCAGTGTAGACTGATATTAAATAAAAACGAAAAGTTTCCCACACCGTTACCACTCTCAGGAGAGAACCATTTTAACAGTTTATGTTTTCAGATCTTGTTGTTACTGCAGTAATTCTAAATAAAATGCTTCTGCTTCTGTTTCTTCATTTGTCAATTTTAAACAATTTCTATTTGACTTTTCAGAATGATAGAGAAGTTTAAGTCATTTCCACTTTCTATAGTCTCCCTTTAATTTTCTTACATTATTTTTCATTCCCCCATTTTTCGTTAATGGCTAGAATCGTGCACAGATCTGGATTTCTGTGAGCGGCCTTGAATGTGACCTCGCCACCCTCTTGCATGTCAGGTGATGAGGTGAGGGGTCGTTTCCCTCCCACCAACCTGGGCCAATGATTCCTTTACATTGAGATTCTTTAGATGCTGCTTCTCCACAGAAAAGAGTGAACACGTGCTGGGTGGCAGGCCCTGTTGTAGGCAACAAACACTACTGGCAGAGCCCCTAGACTTACAGGGCTCATTTTCTACTGGAGAGACAGTGAACAAAGGCAATAAATAAAATCTACAATATATCAGATGGTAAGAACCATGGGGGAAAAAGGAGGAGAGATGAGGAGTTACAATTCAGCAAATGGCCAGGGAAGAATTTATAACGTTTATTCTCTGTTCCAAATCCGTAACTGTATCCGCTCTGTAAATGCCAATATGTTTAGTCTGTAATTCTAAGGCTAGTAAACAGATAGGATGACTTCGTAAATATTCTCCCTTTCTGTACTCGGGAAGGAAATGAAGCTTTATACTACTAGGCAGAGCTGCCGGCAGGGGTGACGATCCAGGAGCCGATGTTAAAATGCATATGTATTTTTGACATTCTATCAGTGGCTTAAATCATGTCATGATGTTTTATCTGGGCCCATGACAATCTTCTATAACTCTTTGTTTATCCTGGGATTGCTAACTGCCTTTATGTTTTCATATTGATGGTACAACGGTGCTTTCTTCACCACATTAAGAAGATCATTCAGCTTCGTCATTACACTATTCTGAATGGCTAATTTTTACCAGCTGCTTTCCAAGTTCTCAGACTAGAATTTCTTTTCATACTGCACTCTTGGGTTAATGCAACTGTTTTTTGGATCCCAGCTTTTTATTTTTCTTAAAGTTCTTTTGTTTCTGTTGTTGGCTAAATTGGAGTACATCCTCAAGCAGTTTTTCTCAGAGCACAAAAGGTGATGCAAGAGTAAATGTCCCCAAAACGTGCATATCTGGAAGTTCACCCCCAAATATAATTGCTGGCTTGTCTGGACATAGATTCTGAATTCAAAATACTCTCCTCACCACTCTAAAGATCAGCTCCTCTGTTTTCTGGCATCCATTGTGGCTGATGAGCTTGTTGCTAACTGTATCCTCATTTCTCTGTGGTTAACTTGTCTTTTTCCTTCTCTACATGCTCCAGGGATCTCTCTTTAATCCTTGATTTCTTAGAATTCCACAAAACTGGTACTGAGTCTGGGTACTGAGTGTGAGTTTCCTTTTTGGGTGGAGGAATCCGGATCTCACAGGACCAACAGCATTGGTTGGGCCTGAAACATGAGTGCAGGCTGCTTTGACTACCATGTTGGGAGAGAAGCTGTGTATGGAGTAAACAATTTCATACTAAGGTGTGAATGGCTGATAGGCTGGCAGTACCCAGGAGAGGAGGGAAGGAGGTACTCTTTGTGGTAAAAGGAGAGTTGTAAAAAAAAGGGGGGGGTATAAATTTTTATAAATTTCAGGGAAACTAGTTTTTTGTTTGGTTGGTTTTGTTATTGTTTTTGTATCTGTGTGAAGCTCTTCTGTGTAGGGACCCCTGCTTTGGCCCCACCCCTCCCCTCACCTGCCCTGAGCACCCTAGCACCGTCACCCACGGAATGGGAGCCAGCGGTGTTTCACGTTAGTTCTAAAGGCATGCCAGCCAGCCACAACTGATTAACAAAGCCTGTTACACAGGAGCTGGGACCATGAAGTCAAGCCCACGACATCGCAGAGACCGCTGTGAAGTCAGGATCATGTTTGCCTGCATGTGTCACCCCTGCAGTCTGGGTGTGGGCCACGCCTTGCCCGCTGGCACGAGCCCTGCCTGGCTGAAGGGCAGAGAGGACATTCCCGCGCCCTCCAGTGGAGAGCCGTGCCCTGGCCCACCTCCGCCAGCAGCTATGCTGGCTGGCTCGGCGCTGCCCACCACGGGTGTCTGGAGGCCAGCCCAGCCTCAGCCTCAGAATGGAGCCTGCGCCGGAGAGTCCGAGCCAGGTGCTGGCGGGGCCTGGCACGCCCGGTGGGACAGCCGGCACAGCTGGCCTCCTTCCCGTACCAGCCTCTGCCTGACAGAGGGCAGGCATGGCCACCTCTCAGCCTGTCATGGGGCTTCTGGAGAGGCTGATGCCCCGGGGGTCCCAGCTCGGACGTGGGGCCACCAAGTCTTGGCAGGAAAGCTGCTCCTCTCCCTACCTGTACCCAGGTGAAGGCAGTGCCCCTGATCAGGGTCACAGGAAGGGGCTGGCAGGGCTCTGGCAGTGGGGGAGCCAGCCCCAGGCCAGGGACAAACCTCTGGGTTGTGGTTTCTGTGACAGTGGCCATAGCCTTCACTCTGCCGTGCGCCAGGGAGCGTCCTGGTCGGGCATGCGTTCAGGAGGGTGTTTAACACCCGCTTCTGTTTGAATGGAAGGAGCTTGCCTTGCTTCTTCCCCAGGGCCCAGGCCTCTGGGTGCCACACTGGGGACAGGAGGCTCAGGGCCTGAGCTGAGGAGGGAGGGGCCGCAGTCTACACCCTGGAATAGCACTCAGCCATCAAAGGGGATGAGGCCCTGACCCAAGCCCGATGTGGCCGAGCTTTGAAAACACGACGTTCATGGAAGAAGCCAGACACCGATGGTCCATAGTGGAGGATCTCATTTATTCGAAATGTCCGAAACAGGTAAACCCATAGGGCAGGCAGGTCAACCACGATGAGGGGCTGATGGGAGGGGCGTGGACAGGTGAAGTGAGCCCCAGTGCAGATTTCCGGGGCTCATTTGGGCACACATTGGTTCGTAGGGAAGCAGCAGACCGAAAGCGGTTGGGGGCTCTCCCCGACGGGAGCTCGCCGAGGGGTTTCTGTAGGAGCCGGGAAGCCAAGCAAGGCCAGGACTGGCCCGGCCATGGCGGGAGTGGCTCCCTTCTCTGGGAGAGCCTGGCTGGCTGTGGTTGGTTGTCTTCAAGTTTCATCTTTGCAGTTTTGAGGGCAGGACTCTGGCCGGCGTGGGCGGTGGACACATGATAGCCACCCCCAGCCCCGCAGCTTCCACGTGTCATTACTGTCACAGGAGGACAGGGGCAGGTGCTCCGTGGGTCAGGGTTTCCTTGTGGGTTGCTTGGAACCAGACGGACAGAGTGGTCGCACAGCTTTGTGAATTCACTGAGTTTACTAAAGGCACCGAATTGTATGCTTTAAAGCTTTAAAATGGTTAACTTTCTGTTACATGAAGTCTACGGCATTTAAAAAAAACATCTCAATAGCCCGGCCATGGGCTTGGGACAACCTCAGGCCTCAGAGACTCGGCCTCGGGGTTGCTGGACACTGGGCATGAGGGGCAATGGGGGCAGTGGCTTGCACAGCGGGCCGAAGCCGCCAGCATGCCTGGGTCCCACAGCCTTGGGGCAGCCACTGTCAGGGCCCGCTGCTAGTCCTCTGTGAGATTTTCACTTTACATTTTCCCCTGAGACTTACCCTCAGAGCTGTAGCTCGCACCCTCGTGAGGGGGCAGGGGTCAGCTGCAGCGTCCTCGGACACGCACCGCAGGCAGAGTGGGGCCGGGACCCTGGGAGCGCGCATTCCTCCTGCCGGGCGGAGGAAGGACACACGGATGGCGCTAGCCCCGGAGGCTTGCACTCCTTCCATCCTGGGCTGAGCTAGTGAAGGAGCTGCGCTTGGTTTCAACCAAAAGCCCTTCAGGCCAACATTTTCCTTCCTAGAAGCCTGGCCCAAGGAAGCAGCCGAGGTGGTGCGGTCAGGGGTGCGTGAGCAGAGCTCCCCTCGCAGCCTGTGCAGCCTGGACACCGAGGCGCCCGCGGTCGCTCACCGAGAGCACAGCCGTGTCAGCAGGACAGACGAGGACACGCGAATTAGCAAAATGCCCACCAAACATTAAATGGAAAAGTCAATGCATATTATTAAGTGTCTATTACACGCTGTGAAGCATCTTAGACCGAGGCCGACCTTGACCCCGATCGTGGGGCATGTCCCAACAGAGAAGACAGGCAGACTCTAAATGGAGAGAAGATCCAGACATGGAAACAAGAAGAGCCGCTTGTCAGGGCTTTAGGAGAACAGAGAACAAGCAGAAGGAGAAATAGGCTGGTGACGGAGACAGAAACCGCACACCTGGGCAAGCCCAGTGACAACTGACATCCAGGACAGAAGCCCTCTGGTTGGTTCAGAATTGGCCCGGGACCTGCTGTGGTGCCCAGACAGGGACCAAGTCTTGGGGGACAAGAGAAAGCACTTTGGAGGTGGCTTCAGACACCGGCACCTGGACAGAAGGGTGTGGGAGGCCAGGATCAGGGCAGAGGCCTGGAGGCCACTGGCATTTCAGGAGAAGAGCCCAAGAGAAGGGACCTTACAGTGAAGGAGCTCTAGCAGGAGCCCCGGGGCAGCACCTGAGTCCTGGCCCCGTGGGCAGTCCTGGGGCGGCAAACAGAACATGAACCAGGATGCAGACTCACCTCCCATCCCACAAGTGGGCCAGGATCTCTGTGCCAAATTGGACAGGCCTGGAGGCCAGCCCAACGTGAAGGGGGAGGGGGAGGGTGCCCTGATTTCTGGCAGAATGGGTCGTCCGGCTGTGGTTACAACTTCCAAGGCTGTTCAAGTGGAGGATGGGAGTGATGAGTTCAGGTCTCGACAGGACAGACGTCGGGAAGAGGCTGGGGGACTGCAACTAACACCTGCCGCAGAGATGCCAAGCCCTGACCCCGGAAAACCATGGTCTTACCCTGTAAGGAAGAGTTTGCATGTGGTTGAATTAAGGCTCTGGAAATGGGGAGAGGGTCCCTAATGAGGTGGGCCCTAAATGCAATCGTGTGTCTTTACGGGAGGGAGGCACAAGGAGACGAAACAGAGCAGAGATTGGAGCTGGAGAAGGCAGCAGCCCCCAGAACTGGAGGGGGTGAGGCGCCTGTCCTCTCCCGGAGCGGGCAGAGGGGCAGCGCCGCTGACCCACGACCTCAGCCCAGCCATGCTGATGCTGCATTGTGGCGTCTCGACCCGAGAAGATAGATTCCCGTTGCTGCAAGCCACCCAGGCTGTGCTCTGTGCTGGGGCCGCCCCGCACACTCACACGGGGAGACTTCCAGGCGCAGGAGGCAGCTGGCGGGCGTGCCGCGTGTGCGGGAGGTTCTGTTCGGGGGTAGCACCCAGAGCTGCATTGCTGGGTCACACACTGGCTGCGTGTTCCGTTGGCTGCACCGTTTTGTCTTCCCGCCAGCAGTGCCTGAAGGACCCATTTTCCCCATATCTGCGTCAGCATTTGCTGGTGGCGCTATTTTTTACTGCAATCATTTCGATAGGAGTGTAGTGGGATCTCACTGCGACTTTACTCTGCATTTCTTCAACTTTTTTCGAAAAAAGTTTTTTATCTTTTTATTGATTAATTGCCAACTACTGAGATGGTTCTTTGTGTCATCAGTTCATCTCTGAATTAGATTATTTGTGTTCTTACTGTTCAATTTTGAGAGTTCTTTATGTAGTCTAGATACTAGTCCTCTGTGAGATTTTCACCTTACAAACATTTTCTCCTAGTCTGTAGCTTATCTTTGCATCTTCTTACCAGGATCTTTTGCAAAGCAAAAACTTACATTCACACAAAAACCTATACACAAATGTTTGTAGCAACTTTATTCATATAATAGGGCCCAAAAAGGAAAGAGCCCAGATGTTTTTCAACAGGGAGGTTTTTTTTTTTTAAGATTTTATTAATTTATTTGACAGAGAGAAACACAGAGAGAGAGGAAACACAGCAGAGGAGTGAGAGAGGCTTCCCGCCGATGCGGGACTCCCTCCTGGGACTCTGGGATCATGACCTGAGCTGAAGGCAGACGCTTAACAACCGAGCCATCCAGGTGCCCCAAGAGGAGGGTTTTTCAACTAAGTTTTTTTTGGTCTTTTTGTCAAGCCAGTGACCTCTGTCGCTTATTTCCCGGGACAGAAGTCTGAGCAGAGCTGCCCCTGCATCTGGGTATCGGAGGCGCCGAGGAAAACAGAATACAGACAAGCACGGGAAAAACAAGGCCTTCCTTACACGGGGAGGAGACTCAGCAAAGTGTGCAGCAGCAGTAGGCATCACCCTCTCCCGCAGCGCCAGCACGTTCCTCCTGGCAGTTGGTGAGGGACATTGGCCTGCATGCCCCCCTCTTGTGCTGTGTCAGGTGGACACTGTCCCCCCCCGCCTGTAGGGTTAGCCGGGGCCGCTAGGATGCGCACACCTAAGCTGAAGAGAGAGGGACACATTGAATCTGAAACAAGGAAAGTCGTCCACACAAGGTGACAAGTCAGCACAGGCCGTGGGGCTCTTTACCTCTTGATAAGGAAGTGTTCCAGGCCCTGCGTATGTGCTTGAGTGCTGGATCGAAAGACTCCAAGGGGGAGACGCCTTTCCCAACATATTTTGACTACGCCCAGTTTATCCATGTTTTCTCTTATGGATTGTGCTTTAATGTCAAGTCTAAGCATTCTCTGACTAGCCATAGAACCCCAAGATTTTCTCCTTTGTTTTTTCTTAAGGTTTTATACTTTTTTGTTTTGTTTTTTAAAGATTTTATTTATTTGACGGAGAGAAACACAGTGAGAGAGGGAACACAAGCAGGGGGAGTAAGAGAGGGATAAATGGGCTTCCCGCTGAGTAGGGAGCCTGATGCGGGCTCGATCCTGGGACTCGGGGATCATGACCTGAGCCGAAGGCAGATGCCCAACAACTGAGCCACCCAGGCGCCCCAAGTTTTGGTAGTTTTTCATTTCAAATGAAGTCCAGGATCCATTTTGAACCAATTTTTACATAAGATATGAGACTTGTCTATGAATAAACATTATTCTCTATGCATTTAATGCTATGCCTTTTCCTCTGAGCACAGCGTTAGCTGGATCCCCAAATTTTGATATGTTGTCTTTTTGTCTTCATTAGCTCATTTCTTCTTTTTTATTTCACTCAAGACTTCCTTGAGTCTTGGGATTATTTAGAAGTCCCTTGTTTAATTTCCAAGTGTTTGAAGATTTTTCTGTTACCAAAGACTACATTGATTCCATTATGGTCAGACAACACATTTTGTATGATTTTTGATTCTTTTAAATGTATGGAGATCTGTTTATATGTCCTAGATTCTATGGCCTATGCTGGCATATGTTTCATGGATATTTGGAAAGAATGTGTATAATACCATTGTTGTTTGGGATGTTCTATAAATGTCAGTCAGATCCTAATTACACTGACTTGTTGGTTAATTGTGTGATTAAGTTCTGGGTTTTGCTGGTTTTCTAAGAGCTCCAACAATTGTTGAGAAAGTCTCCAACTATAATTGTAGGTTTTTTGTGTGTGTGTTTGCTTGTTTTGTTTTTTTTTCTTTTCTGTTTTTCCTCTCCATTCTATCATTCTTGGCTTCACCTATTTTTGGCTGTTTTTGGCGCAGACATATTTGGCATGGCTATGTCTTCTTTTATCATTATATAATTTTCCTCCCTGTCTCTGATAATTTTTTTGCTCTGAGGTCTATTTTATCTGACTTCAGTGAAACAAATTCTGCTTTTTGAAGATTCATGTGTACATGAACTTTTGCTATCCTTTCACTTTCAACCTGCCTGTGTCATTACTCATTTGAAATGAGTTTCTTGTAGATGGTGTATTATTGAGTAACAGTTTTTTATCCACTTTGATAATGTCAATCTTTTCATTGGTGTATTTAAAGCATTTACATTTAATGTAGTTTTTTTATATGTTAGGGATTGAGTCTGTCATTTTATGCTTCTTTTTCAATTTATTCCCTCTGCTTCTTATTTCTCTTTTTTATAACTTCTGTCTTCTTGTGGGTTACTGGAACACCTTTTATTTATTTTTTATTATTTTTTAATTTAAATTCATTTAGCTGACATATAGTACATCATTGGTCTCAGATGTAGCATTCAACAGTTTTTCAGTTGCATATAATACCTGGTACTTATCACATTATGCGCCCTCCTTAATGTCCATCACCCAATTACCCCATGCCTCACCTACCACCCCTCCAGCAACCCTCAGTTTGTTTCCTAGAATTAAGAGTTTCTCATGGTTTTTCTCCCTCTTGATGACTTCCCTTTCAGTTTTTCCTCTCTTCTCCTCAGATCCTCTGTGCTGTTTCCTATATTCCACATATGAGTGAAACCATATGATCATTGTTTTTCTCTGATTGACTTGTTTCACTCAGCATAATACCCTCCAGTTCCATCCACATCTGTGCAAATGGTAAAGAGTCATCCTTTGTGATGGCTGAGTACTATTCCATTGTATATTTGAATCACATCTTCTTTATCCAGTCATCTGTTGATGGGCACCTCAGTTCTTTCTACAGTTTGGTTATTGTGGGCATTGCTGCTGTGAACATTGGGGTGCAGGTTTCTCCTCAAATCATTACATTTGTAGCGTATCTTTGCAGTAAATACCCAGTAATGAAATTGCTGGGTCATAAGGTAGCTCTATTTTCAACTTTTTGAGGGACCTCCATACTGTCTTCCAGAGTGGCTGTACCACCAACAGTGCATGAGGGTCCCCCTTTCTCTGCATCCTTGCCAACATTTGTTGTTTCCTGACTTGTTAGCCATTCTGACTAGTGCGAGGTGCTCTCTTATTGTGGTTTTGATTTGTATTTCCCGATGCCAAGTGATGTGGCACATTTCTTCATGTGTCTGCTGAGTATTTGTGTGTCTTCTTTGGAGAATTGTCTGCTCATGTCTTCTGCCCATTTCTTGACTGGATTATTTGTTTTTTGGGGTGTGGAATTTGGTAGGTTCTTTATAGATCTTGCATACTAGCCTTTTATCTGATATGTCATTTGCAGATATCTTCTCCCATTCTGTAGGTGGCCTTTAATTTGTCTGTTTCCTACTAAAGTACTATGCATATATGAAGTCTTTAATTTCAGAAGTTTGTGTTGAGCCTTATTGTGGTAGATTTTTTTTTGGCTTTAACCTGTTTGAAATTCACTAAGTTTGTTGAATTTAGTTTATATCTTTTGCCAAATCTGGGAAGTTTTCAACCATTATTTTTCTGAGTACTTTTCCAGCAGTGCCCTCATTCTCTTCCTCCCGGGACCCCAGTATCATAATGTCAGATCTTTTGTTATAATTCCACATGTCCCTGAAGCTCTGTTCATTTAAAAACGTTTCCTCTGTTTAGATTTAGTAGTTTTTATTGTTCATGTTCAGGCTCATGGATCACTTCCTCAGACTCTTCCAAGCTGCCGTAAAGCCCATCCACTGAGTGTTTTATGTTTGTCCTTCTTTATCTCTTCTATTTCCTTGCTGAAACCTTCTATTTTACTTCCGGATACTTTGCATCTTTTCGTTTGTTTCAAGCATATTTATAATTGACTGTTGAAGCATTCTTATGATGACTGCTTTTAAAATATCTGTGAGAGAGGGGTGCTCCCACCTGGGTGGCCCAGTCATTAGGTGTCTGCCTTCAGCTCAGGTCATGATTCCCAGGGTCCCGGGATCGAGCCCCGCATCAGGCTCCCTGCTCGGCGGGAAGCCTGCTTCTCCCTCTCTCAGTCCCTCTGCTTGTGTTCCCTCTCTCGCTGTGTTTCTCTCTGTCAAATAAATAAATAAAATCTTAAAAATAATTATAAAAATAATAAAAAAATTAAAAAATTGTCAGATAATTCTAACATGTCCATATCTCAGTGTTGGCATCTATTGGTGGTCTTTTTTCTTTCAGTTTGAGAAATTCCTGGTTCGTGGTATGAAAGTGACTTTCAGTTGAAACTTGGACATTTTGGTTACTGTGTTCTAAGCGTCTTCTTTAAACTTTCTGTTTCAGTTGGCTTTCTCTGGGATTGCTCTGGCAGGGGGAAGAGGAAGTACCACCTTATCGCTAGCAGGTACAGAGTAGAAGTCCTTGTGTCCCACTCAGCCTCCATTCACAGCCAGTGGGTGGACCCTTCATTACTACTGGACAGGGCTGGGACTTCTGGCTGCCCATGAAACTTCTACAACTACCTCCCTGCCTGGTGGGAGTGCCTCAGTTCTGCTCCCCACACGGCCTCTACTGACACCGTGGGTGCTGGTGAAATCTTCAAATATCCACGAGGCCTTCCTGACACCACCCTGCTGGGCACCCCCACAGCATCTTGAAGATAGGAGGGTAGTCTCCCCACCTGGTCTTGGTGGCACAAGTGGGGCTGGGCCACAGGTTTTCTGTGATGTTTGGTTGGAGTAGAGCAATTATAGTCAACAAGTTCTCCCTCTTACTCGGATGGTCCTTTCCCAGTCCTTTGACTAGAGAGAGCAGGGATTTTATTATTATTATTATTATTTTTTAATCGGTACCATTGACACTTTCAGATTGATAACATTGTCAGCCCCAAGTCTGGGATGGATGAGGCAAAAAGAAAACTCAGGAAAATCACCATTAGGTAGTCCCCTGGGTCTCAAGACCCCTCACTGGTCTTTCTTCTCCTTGACACTTTTCAGTCTTCTCATGTGTTTTACGTAAAAGGTCCAGGGTTTTGAGTTCTTTCTAACAGGAGGAAAAGAAAAGCGTTTGTCTACTCCATCTTCCCAGAAGCAGAAATCGGTTACTGTTACTACTTTTTAAGAAAAAACATTTAGGGGCGCCTGGGTGGCTCAGTTGGTTAAGCCGCTGCCTTCGGCTCAGGTCATGATCCCGGAGACCCGGGATCAAGTCCCACATCGGGCTCCCTGCTCGGCGGGAAGCCTGCTTCTCCCTCTCTCACTCCCCCTGCTTGTGTTCCCTCTCTCGCTGTGTTTCTCTCTGTCAAATAAATAAAATCTTTGAAAAAAAAAGAAAAAAAAAAAAAGAAAAAACATTTAGGTGCACAAAATACACCTGGTCATGGAAAAGTGTGTATCTCCAAATGTCTTTTTGAAAAGACTGGATGGAAGTACTCCAAAAAGTTAACTAGTGGCTCATTTTTTAAAATCTCCCTACTTTCCTCTAACTCCCAAATTATCTATTATAAGCAGGCACTTGTTGTAATTTTAAGTAAACAATAAAAAATCCACTTTTAAAAATAAGTTGCTGTCCTTTGTGCTGCCATGCCCAATGGACATTGAGTTGCACATTCCTCTGAGTCTTTCCTTATGTCCCATGGACTAGGACCGTGGTAAGGTTACATACGGGGTCACTCCCAGTGTACAGATAGACACTATGGTTTGCAGAGTCTAATTTTCTGGCCCAGAGTAGCACCTTTTTCCCTAGGCCATCTAAAGCTGATCACGATGAATATTGCATAAGTTAGTTGCTGTAAATGAGTAAGTTCCAAACTTGCAGTAGCTGAAAGTAGTTCACTGCTCACGCATGTGACAGTCCAATGAAGGTTTGCTTGGTGGGGAATCTTCCTCCATGTGGTGACCTAGGGGCCCAGGTTCCTTCCAGGTTGTGGTTCTGCTTGGAGAAGCCGTGGAGACCTTGTGCTCCAGCCAGGGGAAGGTCAAAGAGACTGGAGAAGGCATACGTCATCTTCAAAGCTCGGCCCAGAGGACACACACAGCACCTCTGCTCACACACCACGGAGGGACGGCCACACCAGCATGCCAGGGGAGAGTCCCTCCTCGGAATACAACTCAAGATGCCCCCATAGCAGCTGCTGTGGCCAGAACTGAATAACAGAATTATATGGAAAGATACCCCATGGCGCATCAAGGGGCAAGGCCTCTGGGTTGCTGTGCTGGGCCCATCTCATTGCCCCGCACCCTCCCCTTCGGTCCACTCCTCACCAGGCAGTTTTGGATAGATGCTGACCTAGCAAAGCAGCCCCTACTCCTGGCTTCACCATGCTCGGTTCGTGACTGGTTATGTGAGGCAACCCAGACGAATCTGAGCTCTCCCTGGGATTTTTTAAGGTAGTCAGGAGTTGCTTAATTTTTTTAAAAATATTTTTATTTATTTGACAGAGAGAAACATAGCCAGAGAGGGAACACAAGCAGGGGGAGTGAGAGAGGGAGAAGCAGGCTTCCCGCCAAGCAGGGAGCCCGATGTGGGACTTGAACCTCGGTCTCCGGGATCATGACCTGAGCCGAAGGCAGTCGCTTAACCAACTGAGCCACCCAGGTGCCCCAGGAGTTGCTTAATTGAAGGTGTATGAATTGGAGGCCATCAGCACTGCGCTAGGGGCTGGGGGGTTGGAGGCGGTAAGCACAAGACACAAGGGCCTGTCTAGACTGTTCTCCAGCCAGAGGGGACAGATGGGGTGAGTGCTGGGGGCTCTTTCCTTTCAGTCTCTGCAACCTCTTCATCTTCCATAACATCCTGATAGGGCTGATGTGCCTCTCCTCCCCCACTCCAGGGCCCAGCCGCTGGGGAGCCCTTCCCCCAGGTACGGGCAGTGTCCAGCTGGCCTCCCTCCAGACTAAGTCTGCTGCAGTCTATGGCCAACCTGGATCCAAGGAGCCCCCAGAAAACAGGCCGTCCGCAGTTCTGCTGAGACAGTATAAGGCTCCTGCCTGGGTCATGATCAGGAGGGAGGGCCCCTTACGGTCCAAGATACTCATTTCACGGTAACGCCCATCACACCCGTGGTTGTGACAGGCCGAGCGTCGGCAGGGAGCCAGCAGAAGGGTGACGTGCGTGCAGTGGAATCTAGGAGGCATCCAAACACAGAGCTTCGGTCTTCCTTTCTCCATGGGGTCCTGGACTGTGTCACCCTCCGGTCACAAGGTCTGACGACAAGCACTGGGGACTGCCAAGTGGGGAAGTCCATTGAGTTCAGTGCCCAGAGCTGTTATAGAGGCTTCATTACATAGGTGTGCCCCATTCATTGATTTGCCCAAGTGGTTGAACTCTAGCTCCAGCTCCCCTGCCCCAAGAGGCTGGACTGATACCCTGTGGCCTGCAGCCCCCACCCTCTAACCCCAGGGCTGCTTCCTCTGCTACAGCCAACACCTGCCCTAGTCACCGTTAGCACAAACTAGCAGATACCCTGAGGGCTCATGAGTAACAGAGACGCTCCTATCACCTTTGCCTATCGCCAAGACAAAGTCCAGACCGTTCTTTGGAGGCCAAATTCCTGTTCTGCAGTCTTTCTCTGGGGCCCACCCTTGCAGGGCACCTTGCCTTGGTCCCAAGCCCACCTGCCGGTCCTTCTCTCCGTCATGGGGCACGCCTAGTGGTCGGAAGGGGCCTCGGCAGGCAGGTGCAGGAACAAAGGCTCGGGTGAAGTCACAGGCAGCAAGAGGAGGTAAGAGACGAGGCAGGACAGAGCTAGGGGCCTCTGTCTCTAGAGAGCAAACCCCATTTGGGCAGTTGGCCCCTCTGGGGGCCATAGCTGGCTTTGTATGCCTCCTGGAGGGTACGGCATGAGGGGAGGAAGGAGCCCAGGACCCAGGCGAATGTTCCTGTTCTTCTCAGGGTTCCAGCGCCAAAGGATGTGGGTTCTTCTACCGGCTCCTGTCCCAATCGTCCCCTCACTCTTTGTCATAGATGTTAGCTGGGCCACATGACTTGTTGGGGTCCACGGGACACAAATAGTCTTCAGAGTCTTGAGTGTGTTCCTCTCCCTGAGCCGCTGACATCGTCAGGAGAAGCATACGCCCAGGACTGGCCGGTCCCAGAAGGCGCGAGACCTGTAGAGCTGGCCTGAGCAGGACCTGCGGTCCGAAGCCACACCCAGCCACAGGCGACCAGCGGGGCCCAGACCAACAGAGCTGCCCCGGGCGGCCCGCAGGTGCCCTGTGAGGGTGTAGGGCCGCTGTCCACGTGACTGCCCTGGGCAAGGTGAGCAGCGCCCACACGGCCACACTGACCGGTCCACGGCGTCAGCGACCAGTACCGGCCTCCAGGCAACAGGGCTGGCTGCATTCCTTGTCTGTTGCTGTGATAAACTGCCACGAATCTGGTGGCTTAACACGGCACCCGGTGACTATCTCACCATCTGCATTTCAGATGTCCGGGTGGGCTTGGCTGGGTCCTCGCCGGAGCACCTGACGTCACTTTCTTTGAAGCATGGGCGCACGGCTTGCTCTCTCTTCTTGCTGGGCATGGGAGAAGAAAGCTAGAGCACGCTTGCCTCTGCCTCTCCCGTCTCCACGGTCACTGGACACTGGAAATCCTGCTCACTTCCCAGGCGCCGGGCACCTGCGCTTCTTTACCAGGTAGATTTTGCAATTGACTCCACACTGTGAAGAATGTCAAGCTTTGCTACGGCCACGTGGGCTGGAAGGGCCGGAGAGGTCGCGTCTCCCCAGGCAGCCCTGCAGCCCTGGCCGGCCGCAGGAGTCGGAAAGGCCTGCTCCCTCACTTGGGCAGGAGAACCGGGAGGCTAACTTACACTCAAGGGACCAGGCTGAAGCCATCTTATGGGTTACACGACACTAAGGCTGCTTAAGCAGCCATGCCGCGCGGCCGCAGGGAGGCGAGTCTGGTGTGGGCTGGGCTCTCACACCCGCGGCTGCTGTGGCTGGGCTGGGCTGCGCGGCGGGCCCCGGTGGGCTCTCTCCCCTGCTGGGGGTCAGCGGGCCACAAGTGCCCATGACAGCCTTCGCTGGGCCGCTGGGCTCCGTGCCGCCTGTCCCTTCCGTACCCGTCGCTGCTTGGGTCTGTTCCTACAGCGAAGACAGAGGCACAAAATGCAGAAGAGGGAACATGCCACATGGTGGCTAACACGCAGAGGGCAAGGCAAGTCCTGCGGTCCAACTCAAAATCAAAGGGTGCGCAAGGGGAGTGGCTCCGCCTTGGGATAGGAAGGTCCACAGGGCCACAAGGTCAGGCCATCCTCTGCGTAGGCTCCGCATCCTCCCTGCCTCCCGACTCTCTTCCCAGCCCTTCTGCGCGAACCTCCTGGATGCAAGTCCCTGCCTCAGGCAACTGTTTTGCGGCCTGGCTGCTGTATCTAGATTAAAGTGTTCTTCTGAACTCAGGTGGAATTCACGTGTCACAGGTTTGAAAGAGTTGAGGTAAATAGAAGAATGAGAAATGAAAATATAAAGGCCTGTACTGGAAAAATAAGGAGTTGGGTACACTTAACATTCAAGTGAAACCCAGCCTCAATGATCCCAGGTTTTTTTCCCCCATCACTATATGCATCTCAGTCTTTCCTTCTCAGATACAACATGTCATGGGCCTAGAACGCAGCTAGGGCTTCCAATCCTAGGGTTCCCTTCATCCATGATTGTAGGATGCAACTGCCATCATTCCCTTGGAGGCCAAAAGTGGGGGCCGCAGCGGGCCAGGATGTCTCATGGGGTCACCCCGAGTGCCTCCCTTCACACCTTTAAAAACAGTCTTGAATTGAGTTGCTTGTATCTAGTCTCGGGAAAACAGCGTGACATCTCCACAAACTGGGGGAGTGGGTGTCATCCCGGAGCCACCATCCGGGGCCAACAGAAGAGGCCCTAGGAAGCTGGTTCCCACCATCCCTAGTCTGGTTCGTTATCACCTGGAAAACTGCTTGCCGCAGCCCAGGCAGGTCTCACTGCCCACCTGACTCCACAAGTGGCCTTTTCCCGGCTGTCTTCCGTGGACGGCAGTGGTTTTCTCTGTCACTCTCATGCAGGTCACTCCACTGGGATGTGAGAGTGAGAATGTCCTGAGGCAGAGCACGGCATATTTGACCGAATCCTCTGCCATGTGAATTAAAATATCTTTTCCCTTACAGGCAGGAAGAGATGTGGAGGGACCACAACGTTCCAAGCAGAAGAGCCAATTTTGTCTTCCTGGTCTAAAAACTTGGGCGTGCATTTGAAAGTTTCCACAATACCGAGTCACACCTGTATTAATTCAACACTTGCTTGCTTGCTGACCCTGCGTGCCGTATCCAGCTCCGTGCTCGGAACTCAGACGAAGAGAATGGGTGGGTGCCAAGCTCAGGAGTCTCCCACGGGGGGATCCGTGTACGGGCGCGTTTCAGACCAGACTGATAGGTCACCTTCACCTCTTCCAAAGTCCTGCCGTGGGGCCCCTCCCGGCGTCTGCGCCCTGGGACCAGTGCTAATCTGGCATTGGTGAGGTCCCACCTTGTCTCACACGTAATGTGTTGGCTGGTTAGTAGGGGGCACAGGCACACTGCTTCTTATGGATAAAGAGACAAAAGTAAATGTTGAAACAGGTCTGAATATTGACGTCTGCAAATTTGTTTCTGGGTCGAGAGGCCGGTGACAAAGCAGACCCATGTGGACAGTGATGGATGATGAGATGGACATTGATTTTTTTATGCGCCTGTTGGATGCACTGACGCCTTCCCTGCTGCAGACATAATAGAGCTCAGTCCCTAAACTCTGGGGGCTGGACCTCAAGCACTGTGAGCGCAGGCCTACGCTCACTGGTGTGCATGGCCTGGCAGCCCACAAGAATATTTGTGAGATACAGGAGGGCAGTGAAGCAGGCAGCAATCGCCGTATCCCGGAAGTGAGGCACGGAGAAAGTCAGTGGTTATTCCTATAGTGCTGCTATTTGTATATGAAGGTGAGGTCACAGGTCTCCTGTCAATGGCCAAGTTGTATCCCATAAAACTGATGGGTTTCCTCAAACTGTCCTGTGTGATTATGTAATTTCCTTCATGGACTTACGTGACTAGCCATTCCTCTCCCAGGCCTCTGACCAGGAACAATTACCTACATGACTAAATGTTCTCCATTCATTTCTCATTCCCGGGAAAAAAAAATCCTCGAGGACCTACCAAGACTAAGGCCATGCCTCTTCTCTAGGAGCATTTGGAGGAAGGAGGCCCTGGATGGCATGGGTAGAGGACAGGTAAGATTGCAGAGGAGGGTTGGGGAAGGAAGGGTCACCAACCCAATGTTAGAAGATCCAACCCATCCCCTTAGCCTCTTTCTTGCCCTTCCACATCCCATCTGGGCACACTTAACAGAAGCCATTTCAGGGCTCCATGCATGCAAAATGACTTTAAGACACCGATCCTCCCCATTTTTCACCTCTGAAGCTATATGCGCTCGAATCATGTAATGGCTGGAGTTCTGGAGGATAGCACTGGGGTTGGAGTCCCAGTTTCCTGGCACTGTGACCAGGGACATGTCCTTTAACTTTCCCAAGCTTGTGCCTATCCTGGGTGCCCAGCACATAACGTTCAATACATGTGAGCTGCTATTAAAAACATGGGTAATTTTATATCTTAAAATATTGCATCTTGCTTAAATGGTTTCATGCTGGCTCACATTAAAAATGATTCCCAAGTGAAGATGACAAAGGGGAAATATTCCTTATTTAGTTCTTTTCTTACATTAAGCTATCATAATAAAGTACATTTCTGGGTTGCATTCTCTGGAGTGCTTTTTACTAAATAAATGGCCAAAAATAACTTTTCCCTTCCAGTAAGATTTCATGATTCAGCACATTCAACTTTCACTACAAAAGGTTGAAATAAAGAGAGCAAAACAAATGTAGGAGCAAGAAATAGGCGGAAAAAAGCAATACATGGTTGATGGTGTAAGTCCGATTCTGACAAGCCGGTGCTTTCTGTTTTTGAAGAACTTTGGCTGCAGGGAAGTCGTCTTCACCCTGGTATCTACATTTCACTGGGGGCTTGAGGAAACAGGCAGATAAGAATTAGTTGGAGACAGTACTAGATTCGCAGCAAAGGGGCATACTAGAAAAATAAACAGGCACTGGGTAGGCACACAGGAGTGTTAGGCCTGGAGTCAGGCACCTTGGTTAAAAATCTGCTTCTTAACCCAAGGGCCAGCCAGAGTCAGGGACGCCCACCACCGCCGGATCCCTGTTCTTGCCTTCCGTAGCAGCTTCACTTGCTAATGGCAAAGGTCCCACATTTGGTCATTTCCTAGCTGACACTGAAGGCTGGAGTGGGGTGGGTGAGGCCGCTTAGCCTCATTCTCTCCTGGGGGCAGCGAAACCAGGCAGCTGACTTTGCCCTGAACCAAGAACTCAGCTCCAGGACCCGGTATCAATTCTCTTGCACAAAGGCTTCATCCGGAGAATCCAGCCCTTCTCTTTGTGGGAGAGCACTTGCTTCGCCCCATTTCACTGTAACTGCCGGGCATTTGAGCCCTTCCCACTAGATTATTAGCATCCAGACTCCAGGTTAGCTGTACCTCTGACCCAGCATTACCAGAAAGGAACAGGGGAACCCGCGCCACCCTCCGGGTAAGGACAGGAGCCCCCACCGACGGCTTCCGGCCACTCCAAGCTTGGGACACGTGCTTCGGGACTCCCGGGTGTGGCGCGTTCTCTTGGCCAGGGGTCAAAGCCTTTTGGCCCTGGAGGAAGGAGGGGGCTCTGGTCCTAGAGAAAGGCCTCCGCGTGCGGAGCCCCGCGCCCGGCCCACGGGGTGCGCCCTGGACGCCCCTCCGCACCGTGGCGAGAGCCGGGCGCAGCTGCGGCCCGGGGGCACGGCGGCGGGCGGGCGGCGGGGCCACCTGCGGGCACCTTCTTTCTCCCCCGCCCGGCCCCCGCCCGGTCCCCGCCCGCCGCGCCGCCGCCTCCCGCCGTGGAAGGCAGCGCGGCGCGTGCGCACTGACGTGCTCGCGGCCCGGCCCGTGGGCGCTCCCGGGAGGGTGGGAAGTGGGAACGTGGGAAGGCGCCGGGACGCACACCTCCCCGCCCGCCGCTCGCGCCGCCGCCACCTCGCGGCCAGGGCGCCCCGCGACGCCCGTCGGATGAGCGGCGCAGGTAAGCGCGCGGGGACTGCTCGCGGGCCCGTCGGGGGCTCCCCGCCCCAGCCTGCGGTCCCCAGAGGCCACTGGCCACCAAAGTTGAACTTGGTGCGCCTCGAGCCGGGCGCTGGGCGCAGGGGGGCCCAGGCGGCGCCGTCTGCGCTACCCCCCCCCCCGCGGGGTGCGCTCTGCTCGCCTCCGGGGACGCGGTCGGGGGCTGCGGCGGAGGCGCGCGCGGCGGGGTTGGGGCTGCGGAGCTCGGGCGGCGCCCGGGGCCTGGCCACGCAGTGAACTTTTGCGCCGCGTCCGGGCAGCGTTTCGGCGGCGGGCGAGCACTGCCCGGGCAGCCCCTCGGGCTCCGGGGGACTCTGCTCTCCTCGCGGCGGGGCCGCAGGGAGGTGAGCGGGGCCCGAGGACCCTCGGCGCAGGGGTGGCGCGCACGGGCGCGGGCGGAGATTGAGGGTGCCGGGGATTCAGTGGAAGGACCCGGGATTATTCAATCCCCGCTCCTCCCTTCCAGACAAAAGTAAGACCCTTGGAGGGAGGGAGGGAAAGGTCGAAACGCCGAGGTGCCTGGAAGAGAACGCAGGAAGCAATTAAAAGTCCTCCTTTCGGATTAACAACCAAAAATTGATCGATGTGTCAGGAATACTGCTGATTTATGAAAGGTGCTTATTTCTCTGGTATGGAGAATTTTATGTTCTCCAGGTGAAACCGAGTTCACCCAGCTCCAGCGTAGATTGATGTTTTAATAAAAATAAATAAAGGGGAAAACTCGCCTGGTCTTTGGGGACATCAAGTCTCAAATCGCAGTTAGACTAACAAATCAAATTGCATTATCTTTACATTTCCTATCTTTCAGTAGTGCCTAAAAATCTGAGGCAGGAGAGCGCCTTCATTTCGAAAGTTTTAATATAGGGCTTAAAAGTTCGCATAACTAGCAGTCCGCGTTTCGTAAGCAAAACGGCCCGGGGAGCGTCGCGTAATTGCGGTAAGTGGCAGGCCTGCAGGAGCCGGCGCGGGGCGAGCGCGGGCGGCGGCGGGAGGAGGAGCGGGCTCCGCAAGGCGAGCGGGAGGCGGCGGCGGCGCCCGTAGATGGCGCCCTGGCCCCACGCTAGGCTCGGGAGCCGCACTGCGCCGGGCGCGCGCGGGCGGGGGAGCTGGCGGGGGCGCGGCGCGGCGCGGGCGCGGGGCTCCGCACTTGCAGCGGGCTGGGGCCAGGGCAGCGTGGCTCGGCAGGAAGAAAATTAAGCTTATTGTTGCCATTTTAAATTTAAGGGCAGGGCAGCGTTTTGGGGGCGCAGGGGGGTCCGCGAGGCCGGGACCTTACGGCGAAAGGTGTTCTCTTCGAGAGACCCCAGCTTGGCTGTGACGGGCCTCGTGGCGACCGCGCAACACCGGTCCTCGCTCTCCGGGCGCGCGGCCCAGGCGCGGCCCTGGCGTGCAGACACGCGTGGGTGAGGGCGAGGGTCGGTTGTCCCGCGGCAAGGACACCGAGTTCAAAGGCGCCCATAGATCACCCCCGGGGGCGTCCAGGACAGCACCGAGGCTGCCCCCGCCCCGCGCGGGGTGCACCGCCGGAGCCCGCGCCAGCCCTGACCGCCTGGGCTGCCCGCGCGCTCCGCTTTGCAATGTAAATTTCAGCGGGACAAATTGCTTATTAATAGTCTAGAAGAGAAGCGGGTTTCTTTCTTTCTTCTTTTCTTTATCTGTTTTTATTTCTGCATGGCCCCTAGCTATGCCCTGGGCAGCCTCGCCGCCTAGCAGTCTTCTCTTCATTTCAATATCCTAAAGAAAATGCAAATTTCCACAGTGTGGCCTTTTTAAAAAGTTAAATTAGCAACAGCTTTAAGTGACTCTATTAGTATGGAAAACATACACATGTTTAGTGTGGGAATAGCTTCCTTTTAACAAGGGCTCGTTCTGGGCTGTAAATTTAGTAGACCCTCGTGTCGGTAAAGAATCACGTCGCGGCCAAATGTGTCACCAAAGGCGTATCCCCACCCCACCCCCCCGCATGGCCTGCGCCCGGCTTACCGGGAGGGGCCGTCCCGCTGCCGTACAGCGCCCGATACCGTCCGCCAGCTTGGATCCCTTAGAAGTCGCGCGAACGTGGGTGAAAGGGTTTGTGCAGGCGGGAAGGGAGGAGGGGTTGAAATGTTTCTGTCCGAGGGTAGTGTGCTCTCCCGTCCCTCCCAGCCTCCTCGCGGTCCCTGCAGCTGAGATAATTAGCCGGGCGGACTGACCAGGCCAGGCAGCTGTCACCCACCAACCCATTTTTGCGTAGAGGAACGGATGCGTGCGCACCGGGTTAAGGTGCGGCAGAGGAGTGGGCGAGTGGCGTGGCAGAGGAGGACGTCAGTCCCCTGCCAGTCCGTCCACCCACCCACCCCCTTGGCTCTCTACTACCCCAACTCCTTTGCCGGTTTTGGCAAACCTATTTCAAGCCAGAATTTCATTGGCAAACTTTTGAGCTCCGTTAGTTTTCAGATGAGGGTGCTCACTTCTTTCCTGGGGTCTGGTTATCCCCCCCTCCTTTGCCTTTAAGATCAAGACAGGGTACTTCGCCCCCTCCCGGGAAAGAGTTAAGATTTATGGTGTGCTGGAGAGGTCTTGTTAGGATGTAATCTGCATTTTTAAACTACTGCATAATAAAAAGTGAGAAGTTTTGAGACACCTTTCTTGATTATACCTTTGGCGATACTTTACGTTTTACATTTAATTTGCATTTTGTTCTTAGTGAATATTGAAGTCTTGAGTGGAGGATTGAATTTTATTAGGACATCTGGACTGACAATATCAAATCAGACACCAGTGTCCCAAAGCATGCTAAAATTTCAGAGTTAATTAGAACGCAGTGTGTTTAATTAAAGCCAATTATAATATTTGAAATTGTCTGATCGATCCGTGTTTCTACAGTTTGGGTCTGTTTAGGTGTTGATTGGCGCAGTCTGTGCGCCCTTCGATCTAGAAACTACTCAGAAGAAAGTTTGCTTTGTAAACTGGCGGGGGCGGGTGGGTGCGGAGTCCGTTCCTGGGTCGCTGGCTCTGGCGCACCCTGCCCGACTGCCTTGGGCGCCACTGAACGCAGCTCCGGCACCCCAGCTCCTTGTGAAACGGGCTGCGTCTTTTGGGTCCGAGGGACCCCGCCACGCACCAGCTGTCTTTCCCAGCTCAGATGCTGCTCCCAAGCTTTTTGCGGAGAGGCAACCTTTAAGGTTGCAAGGTGCGTTGGGAGAAGCCCAGCTCGCAGAAGGCGAGGATTTCCTTTGGGATTCTCGCTGCGGCTGACGAGCCCCTAGGGCAGATTCAGAATGGTGGGATCAGCCAAAGTGACCAAAGGAAACAGAGAAAAGTCAGGACAAGGAGACAGTAATTAACTGTTTCCTTTCTAATTTCGCACGCAGCAGGAAACGAGGTGCACCCAGGCGTTTTACACCCAGCTAGGAGAGCCCCGGGTTTTCCAGGGAAAGGGTCAAGAGAATTCCGGGTCGGGCCGCTGCCCCCCGCAGGGCCTGGCACTTGGAGCGCAGGCGAGGGTGTGGGCGCGGCGCTCCTTGCCCTGGCCTTGCGGCGGGTGCGGGGCTGGGCCTGGATCTTGCAGGCACACGTGGACCGCAGCCGGGACCAGGCGTTCGGTGGACGTTTCTGCGCGCTCCTGGGGTCACGGGGTCAGCGAGGCCTAGGTGTGCGGGTCGCGCAGGAGTCGCGGCGCAGCTGGTAGGCCGGGCGAGGAGCCTCGGTAACCACCTGCCCTGGGGTAGGTGAAAGCGTCGGCGGCCCGGCTCCCGGCTGCGCGGCGACACTGCTCTCCCCACCCCAGGAGGCGCTGTTTGTCACACTTGGCCGCTTAGCAGGAGGCGCCTGCACATTCCGGCCTGGAGGATTGAGCCTTTTTCCGCACTCGGGGGCCGGACTTCACCAACCTTAACCTTACAGGACGGCGGGTTGAGGTGGGGGAGGGGGAAAGCGGTGCAGACAATCGGGGTCTGAGACCCTTCAGTGTTCCCTTTTTACCTGTGACTCCAGCCAGGCCTCCCCCCGCTTCTAGCAGAGGCGAGAGGAGCCCGTGGGGGCTCCCGGTGTGTCCTGGGCGAGGTGCCCACTTACTTGCCTCCGAGGGCAGGCGGGATTTGAAGCCTGGCTTGGATTCAGTTCTTCACATGACTCCTGAGGGCCCCTCGGCTTCCGTCCCTGCCCGGGGATGGCGAAGGCGCACTCTCTGGGCCTGGAAAACCCACCCCAAGCTGGCCCGGCCCCCTTTGTTTAATAGTTTGGGGAGGCCCTAGACTGGAGCCCTTGCCTTCCAGGCCTCCCGCGGCCCACGGGTGAGCGTGACCCGGCGGCACAAGTCCAAACCCGGGACGCAATCAGGGGCCGCATGACGCAGACTCGCAGTGGGCAGGGTTTGCCGGTTCCTGGCTGTTTCCCCCTCTCCCGCTGTTCACGGGACTTTCTGAGTGTGTCTTCCCAGGATTTCTCTATTCTCTGGCCCCTGTGGCCTCCTTCCCGCTGGGGCCCAAGGTGTGTCTGGCTCTCCCAATTTCGGGTTCTTTCCCTGGCCCCCCTGCCCGTGCACAGTGCCCCGTCCTAAGCCCGAGCCGGAATAGGGCTGGAGGCCGGGTAGCGGGTGCAGGCTGAGCGTGACCCTCGGGCGCGGAGGACGTGGGGGCGGGCCGCGCCTGCAACTCTGCACTGGCGGCGGGATCGCGAACTGCGGGCCTTTGGCGCATTGGCTTCTCACCCTTTCTTGAGGGCCGAGTGCACGGCGCACAGCCTGGGCCTGAGGCCACGAGCCCTTAGAGGGCGCCGCGCCTGGACGCCACCGCGCGCCCCCCGATCCCTGAGGGGGCTCAGCTTCCAGGAACACCCTGCCCGGGCTTCTCAACGCCGGAAATGCAGTTTATTACTCTTTGGAAGGCTGGTAGCCAGGTCGGCTGGCTCCCCGGAGTGGGCCGCAAGTGAGATGGGGTATTCACAAAGTACCCTGAACGTTGGGCCAGTGCGGGCTCCGCGGCTGGCCTCACTCCCTGGAATCCCAACTTGGTCCAAGTTCGGGAAGACTCTGAGACTGGCACCAGCCCGCCTCCCGCTCTCCAGGCCTTGCATCGCGCAGCAGTGGAGGCCCCCGGGACTGGGGAAGTACAAGGGGGAACGCTCCCTGCTGGCGCTCGCGGAGCGGCCCCTCGCCCTCCCCGAGGGGGTAGCGGTCGCGGGCGGAGGGGCTTGGAGCGCGCGGCGGCGGGGGAACTGGGCGCTGCACGGCCAGCGGGGAAGCCGGGCTGGGCCTGGGTGCGGACGCCGCGGGGTCGGTCGTACCACCTGGCTGGGCCTGGGGTGGTGCCGTGGGTCAGCGGCCAAGCGCCTCCTCTGCCCTGCGCTCTGCACGCCGCTCCCCGAACAGGGCTCCAGGGGCGGCGGGCGCTGTCTCTTTAAGGTCACTGCCTGCTCCGGCACGACGTGGGGAGGACAGCTGGGCACTGGCCATCTGACTGACTCCGGCGTGACATCTGGGAGCCCACTGGTGTGTGGCACGCGAAGCGCTTGATGCCGCTATTTAAATGCAAATGTGAGGGGGCTCATTGAAGCCTCTCCCCGTAAATCCGCACAAAAGGAATACTTCCCACCCTCCGAGGAGGAGGAGGAGGCGGCGGCGGAGAGGCGGCGGCGGCGCAAGGGCCACCCGTGCAAATCGCGTTGAGCGCGGGGCTCTGAGCGGTCGCTATCGCCGTCGCGGCCGGCAGGGTTCCCAACGAAGGTCAGGCCCCGCCCGGCCGGGCCCCTGGGCGTCTGTCCGGCCCCTGGGAGCTCTCTGTGAGCGGAGGCTGGACCAGCGGCCTGGCCTGCACAACTTCCAAAGTGTCATGCCTTCCATGTCTCTCCGCCTCCCCCACGCCCCAGCTCCTCCACTCTCCACCCACCCCCATTCCCCTTCCTGGGCTCTGAGTGCCCCGGATTCCCCAGAAAGGGAAAAGGATGGGAGAGCGACTCCAGAGGGAGGAGGCCGGCCCTGGGACTTGCACCTAAGGTCTCTCAGGGCATCCGGGAACTGACCTGCAGCCCCCTACCTCCTCCCCAGCCTGGGTGCTTGGTCCCAGGCTCCTCTCCCCTGCTGCTCTCCCTTCTTTAAAGTGAAAATCTGGGGGTAGGGTGAGGTGGGGGGGTGAGGGGGTGAGGGGCTGCCCTCCCAGGCTGCTCCCCAGCAGGCCTGGGTGGAGATCCAGCCAGGTCAGGCAGTCCTTGTGCCCACAGCTCAGTCAGAAGTGGAGTGACAAAAAAGATAAAGTTGGTGAATGATAAAGACCGTATTTTCCACGCTTTGGGTGCGGGACCAGATGATCTAGAAAATGAGCTGAAATGGATTCAGCCTCCGAGCCTGTTGTGAGAGCAGCTGATTCCCCCATTTCGGGCCAGATGGCTGCTGAACACAGATTTGCATTCATTTTCGCTTAATATCGTCCAAAATAGTGGGGCAGCTGCATTTGTTGTCAAAAAGGTTTAAAACCCCTTTTCTTTCTGGGGCAGGATCGTTACCTTATGTGATGGGCTTATAGAACTTCTTTCCCCTCTTTAGTCAACAGTATCAGATTTAGAAGGATTTGTTTTTAAACCTTCTAATTTGGTAATCAGATTTAAATCGCCTTGGCGCGTGTAATCTGAATTAAAGATACTGTAAATGATTTTAAGCATGATACTTTCGTTAGTGCAAGGAAGGGGCACCTTCAAGGCAGGCTGGGCATTTTAGGAAGTGTGCTACAAAGGAAGCATTGTTTCCTATTTCCAACTTCATCTTTCCCGAAAAGGCACTTTGCATATTCTGACAATAACGCTTGCCTGGCCGCTCGCCCTGCGTGAGCCCCTGGAGCAGCTAGACGCGGAGAGACAAAGCAATTTCTCAACCCCACCCTACACCTATGGCCAACTTTATTTTGCGTTATGCCGCCCCGAAGAACGTATTCCTTTCCCCACTCAGTCTGAGGTGGGTGGAAAGCTGTGGGCTTATTAGGAATACAGAAATTTTCTTTTAATTTATCGTGAATAGTTTCCATACACTTTGATTTAAGGTTATTAACATTCTATAGACAGTGGCATCTTTAATATGTGGCGATCGCTTCTAAAGACTAATCTCATTACCCTCAAATAGTCATAAAATATGATTTTATTATACTTATGTATTTAATTAGACGGCCGGCACCGTAATGGATTTTGAGATGGGACTGGTGCAACAGCTTTGATAATTCACTTATCTTTGGCAATAGTCGTTAACCCCCAACACCAGCAAAATAGATTGCTTTCCAACACATCTTTTTTTTCTCGCCCCTTTCAAGAGACGTGGGGGTCCCCAGATAACATAAATCGGACTTCGATTTTTCCCGATTAATTAAAATATTAATGTACAGACACTGCCAGTTCAGGGGACAAGGGAGTGCCACCCCATGCTGGGCGGGAAAAGGGTGCCCTGCGACACACAACCCTGAAACCTGTTTTGGTTTTTGTCTTAATCGAAAGGGCCTGCTTTCTCTAGGCAGGGAAGTGCCGGGACAGCTCCTGGTGGTCCCTTGGGTCTCTGCTCCGTGTCATGCAAACGTCCTTTGAGCGGGCAGTGCGCCTAGGTGCCCAGTCCCGCGGCAGGAGCTCGGCCGCTGGGCCCACGCGTTGCCCGTGCCCTGCTGCCCTCCCAATTCCTCGACACCAGATCGGGAAGCTGCGCGCCGCGCGTTCACCCGGGCCAGCGGCCCTAAGGGCAGGACCCCAGCGCCCGCGGCGGCCGCTCGGCTTTTAGAGAGGCGGGCGCCGGGGAGGTCTAGCTACCGTTCAGGGCGCGCAGCCGGATACCCAGCTCCGGGTCGCCGGAGAGGCCGGGCGCGCTTCCTGTCCGTCCGGAGAGCCCCGAGCCTTCTTTGTTACTCGCCGCGTTTAAGCCCAGGCCGGGGGACGGGGTCTCCCGTGGCCACCGGGAAAGACAGAGCATCTGGCAGAGCCCGCCTCCGACGTGGGTCCTCAGCCCCACACTCAGCGGCCTCCGCCAGGGCAGAAAGCTCCGGCGCCCGGTGAGGCCCAGACGAGGGCGGACTGGCCCCCCAGCAGCCTTAGGTCTGTTTAGAAACCGGGCTGGGCTGCGCGTCCCGCCTTGGCGAGGGAGCCCTGCCCTCTCCACCGCCCCTCCGTCCCCGCTCCCCATCTCCGGTGGGTCGCTTGCCCCTTCAGCCCCCTCCCTGTGGCCTGCCTGCTTCTTCCCACTTTTCCCTTTGGGTCGCCCCAGGGCGAGCTGAGCCCCTTCGCGTTTATTGCCTGCTTTTGGGCAAGTTGGGGGCGCCTCGGTCGGCATTTTACCCCCTCCTCCCTACAGTGTTTTGACTGTGTGGCTGCTTTGGGGAGGAGGTTTTCAGGGGGCCGAGCAGCAATTGTGCAGTGACTGTTTCATTTGGAGATTTATTTGGGCGAGTAGTAACTTCCTGGGCTGCGGGTGGGCGCGGGGAGCCGCGGAGCGTGGCTGGGGGCGGCGGCGGCAGCGGCGCTCGGTGGCGGCGGGGCTCGCGGGGCTCGCGGGGCTCGGGCCGGCTCGCGGCGCCGTCAGGCAGTCAGTCAGCGAGCGCGGCGGCGGCGGCGAGGGGCGCGGCGAGGGGCGGCCGCTCCCATATATGGCGCAGGCGCCGCCCCCCGACGTCACCCTCTGACAGCGCCGCTCCCGGGGGCTTCGAGTTTTGGCTCCCGGGAAAGGGTCCATTCCTCGGGGAGAGAGGGTTGAGTTTTGTGCGCCTCCGTCCGCTGCGCGCGCCGCTCCAGGCCCCGCCGCGCCCCGCCTGCGCCCGGGACTGCGCCGCGGCACTCACTGCTCCGTTTATTTGTCTTTGGAGCAGGCGGGCCGCGCCAGAAGCGGGCGATCCCGCAGTGTCCTGCAGCCGCGGACGCCGCCTGGCTAGGATGACACCACGTTGAGCGCGCGCCTGCAAACAACAACAACAACAACCGCCTCCGCGGCCACCGCGTCCCGCTCCTCCGAAGCGCCGGGGCCGCCGGTGCAGCCGCTTCCGCGCCCCCGGCCGTCCGGAGCGCCCGGCCGCTGGTGTATGTCGCGCCTGCCCGGGACGGGCTGAAGCCGGCGGCGGGCCGGACCGCAGGCGCCGAGCAGGGCGAGCGCGGCCAGGGCAGCCGCCTGCCGCCGAGCCCCGAACGCCGCTGCTCGCGGAAGCGCTTTCGGCCGGGAGCTGCGGCCGCCGCCAGCAGTGTTCATGTTTGGGATTCAGGAGAATATTCCGCGCGGGGGGACGACCATGAAGGAGGAGCCGCTGGGCAGCGGCATGAACCCGGTGCGCTCGTGGATGCACACGGCGGGGGTGGTGGACGCCAACACGGCCGCCCAGAGGTACGTACCGGCCGCCCCCGCGCGCCCCGGCCCCGGCCCGGCAGGGTCCCCGCAGCCGGCCGGCGCCGCGCTCCTCACCGGGCCGCTGTCTCTTTCCTCCCGCAGCGGCGTGGGGCTGGCGCGGGCGCACTTCGAGAAGCAGCCGCCTTCCAACCTCCGGAAGTCCAATTTCTTCCACTTCGTGCTGGCGCTCTACGACAGGCAGGGGCAGCCGGTGGAGATCGAAAGGACCGCTTTTGTGGACTTTGTGGAGAAAGAGAAAGTAAGTGCAAACATACAATCACACCCTCCATCTTTTTAGAAGTGGGAGGCAGGCGGTGCCCAAGTGCGGTGGCCCCGAGTGCCCCCCTCGGCGGCGGGGACCGCTCCGCCAGGCGCCCCCGCCGCCGCCACGTGCGGCCGCCGCGGCCGACCGAGGGCTGTGCAACTTCTCCGCGCCCCTGGACTTACTCGGGGCAAGGAGGACGCTGGTCTTCCAGCAGGAAAGTGACATCACCGCTCCGCTCCGAGCTAGGAATCCTGCCATGTGTCAGACCACGGGGCCTCGGTCGCGGAGGGGCACCGATCCCACTAAATACAATTATTTATCGTTACTTTCAGGAGCCCAACAACGAGAAAACCAACAACGGCATCCACTATAAACTCCAGTTACTGTACAGCAACGGTAAGTGGCCGCCGCCTGCCCACCCCTGCCCGGGCTCGCTCTCCCTTCCGGAGACGGCTAAAGGACATAAAGATTTTGAGATTAAAATGACATGGATGTAAACACGAAATCGTCTCATGGCATAGAAGGAAAACAAAACATAACCGATCAATAAGTCGATGGCACTTCACATGATTAACCGGTGGGGCTTGAAGCAGAAAGTAAAAAGGGGGATCGATATGGGCTTCAGGAGAGCATCACTTTAAAGTGACTTTTTTCAATTTTGCAAATTAATGTTAATTATTGTGATGGGGCTAGCTCCATAAACGGAGCATAACTTACTTCCTGTGCATGAGTTTTTAAAAAATCCTCGAGAGACATTAGAAAGAGTTCAAACTCTCATTCATTTGGTGCTTTCTGTTTTCTAAAAATAAACGACCACATGGGCCCACCGGTGTGGAAAGCAGGCCTGCTCTCAGTCTGGCAAATTTGTTGCACCTTTCAGTGCAAACCCTAAGAGTCCTGAGGTTCTTAATTAAGAAAAGAAAGGAAGAGAAGGGGAAGCGATTGGGGTTGGCTTTCTTGCCTCCTAAAGTGTATGCCTAAGTTTTGCTGTCTCACTGCCCACAGCAGTCGAGTTACCAACTCCCTGGGCCTCAGGTGCCCTCGCTAAAATCCTGATGAGAATTTGTCCCTGTGTTTTGCAGGAGTCAGAACGGAGCAGGATCTGTATGTTCGCCTCATAGATTCAATGACCAAACAGGTGAGAAAGTTCAAGCCTCCGCACTAGTTCCTGCTGCTCTTCGGGCTTGTCCTGGGGTTCGAGGAGGGTCCTGACAAATAGATCTGGTGGAGTTGTTTTCCATCTAGTTTCCTTGGCATACTAATGAGAATTCCATATTTATTGGAATAAATGATGCGATTGGTAAAACGGTTTATGTTGTCGTTAGAACAGGCCATCTATGCTTTCATTAGATGGCCTGTGATTGGGATAAAATTCTGTCTTAATTAGTTATGGTAATTAATATTTGACAGGAAAATTTCAGGATACTCCCCTTCTTGTATATTTTTTAAATGTTTCTCTCTGTGCTTGGAATCATTTCATTGATTTTTTTCCCCCCTATAACAAAGGCAACTAACTCCTTTCTAAAGCCCATTGAATTGGACTTGATTAGTTCATTTTTTTCTCCTTTCCACTGTGATGGTCTAGTAACGCGAGGCGTTGATTTGGATTTAAAAGTGAAATGTGTTGGGGTGAGAAGTCACCTTGTTCTCCGCTAGTGCGTCTTCACCTCTCAGCCTCCCCGCTCCATAATTCAAACTCCCGCCCCAGAGGTCACCCACACCCGTCCATTGCTCTGGGAGTAGCTTCTGCTCCCTCTCCCACCCTCTGTCATACCTTGTAAATAACATAATTACAAGCAGTTCCTTATTAAATTATTTAACCTGTCTTGGTCAACTTTTCCGGTGATAACTATTGGCTATCAGTAATGCGATTAAAGTGCAGAGAAAGCGCTTCATTGCTTTTTGATGTTGTGCAGTCTCTGGCTGGTTTTGTGCTGGGTGGTATGTTGTTATGTAGTCCTTGTAAAGACCCCCCCACCCCCATTTTTAAAAATAGTATTGGGGGAGGGGAAAGTTCAATCTGTGACAGTAAACTCACTGGGCACAGACTGAACATATACTTCCAAGGTGGGCTTCAGGCTTAGAAATGAAAGTAGCACCTTCATTTTTGATGCTAACTTTAAGAATTGGGAGCCAAGTGAAGAACAACTCTGGTGCTTCCTGCAGCTCAGGACGCTTGCTTCCCACTCTGCACAGTAATTAGTTTTTGGGTTTTACTTCCCCTTTAAAAAGTTGGTCCTTACCTAGGCAATAAGCGGGTTGGATTTTAATGTCCGCAGCCTAAAACAGTGTGATTTTCTCTTAGAGCAAAACAGATTTTACAGGTAAACTACCGTGTTTCCGACAAAGACGGAGGCAGTATGCCTTTCGATAATTATTCCACTCGGATCCAGAGAAGCCTCTGGAACTAGGGCTGCTGGTTGACAGGGTGCTTTTATTTTCTTTGTATATAAGGGCTAAATGTTGTCGGAAACTGCAGTGGTCTAATTAAGAGGTTGATGTAGGCAGTGCTAAGTTTCTCTGTTGTTGCTTACAGCAGGAGGCTTCGTTTTAAGTGTACTCTTATTGTTCGTTTAGCCTTGTACCTTTGCAACATAAACAGGGCTGAAAATAAAGGCATTTAATCTCCTCTCACTGACGGGAGATGGGGGGGGGGGAAGAGGAAAGAAATAGCCCAGTAACTGATCAAAGAGTCAATGGCGCTGAACCGACAGTTTATGGATTTCTGTTTGTGCTACAAAATAAAAAATAAATCAAATATAAATACGGGAATCCATCGGAGGACAAGCCGAGCTCTCAGAAGTGCTGGTGCCCGCCTCGGCCAAGCACCCTGCAGCCCCAGGCGGCCCGTTGGCCTGCGGTGACACCCATCACTTCTGTGGTTCGGAGCAGATCCGGAGGGAGTCTGGGGAGAGGGGCTCGCAGGGACCCTTCCCTCTTCCCAGAGGGCAGCCTCAGGCTTTCCCGAGAAAGGGCTTTGTCCGCCAGGAAGTGGAGGAAAGTGTTAGAAGTGCCCGAGGAGATTGGAAGTAATTTCCAGATAATTTTCGGTGGGGGGAGGGAACTGGAGAGGGGGATTCCCCTCCCCCTTCCGTGGAATTTTCTGCCGGGAACTTGCGGCTCCCGGCCTCCGCCCCCTGCCCCTCCCCCAGTGACCTTTCCCCTTCTTTTTTTTTCTTTTTCTGCGAGGCCGGCGGTGGGGCTGGCGCTGGCGGCGGTGCGGGCGGCCCCCTGGCCCCCGGCTCGGGTTCTGGGCGGCAGAGCCGGGCCGAGCGCGGTCGTGAGCGCACCTAGGGCTTCGCACCATCTGGCGGAGCCTCTGCTCAAAACCCACCCGAGCGTGTGCTCAGACACTGCCTTTTTACTCGAGAAAAATCATTGTTAGCAGTTTCAAAATAAACACCAGATTGGCCATTAGCACTTTTTTTCCAAATATCATCCGGCGGGGAGCACGTGGCCGCGCGGGCCTGGGCGCCCCGGGGCCCTGAGCACTGCTGCGGGCGCCAGGCGCAGCCACGTGCGGCTGCAGCCCGGGGAGCCCGGCCGCCGAGGGCCTCGCAGGGCGGCCGGCGGGTTCGCGCGGCGCGGGGGTGGACCGCCCACCCTGGGCATCTGGCTTCGCCAGGCGGGGAGCCGCCGGGGCGCGCAGGCTTCAGCCGGAGAGCACACTGCAGCCCGGCGGCTCCTCCCCGCTTCTAGGGGCGCAGCGCCTTCTGGCCGGCTGCCTCCAATACGCAGGTTGGAGCTCGGGGGAGACAATGGCCCAAGGACGCGGCCGGGCGCGGGCAGCCGAGGGGCCCGGGCGCCCCGAGCCCCTTCGCTTCCTGCGGCCCAGCCTGGGCCTCTCTCTCCCCTGCCCCCCTCCGCACCCTGCCCCAGACCCAGCGCGGCTGGCACCCTCCCGACCCCCAAGGCCCCGCGTAGGCCCGGTGGGCGCCGTGTACCGGAGGCTGCCTTGGCCTAGTCCCGCTCCCGGGTGACTGCCGGCGGGGTGGCCTGGCTGGGCCCTGACACCTCCCCTTGCCCGCCGTGCACCTGCCGCCCGCCAGACCCTCAGCGCCCCGGGCGACTGGGCGCCAAAGCCGGGGGCGCCGCGTAACCCCAGCTTCTGCTTGTCCCCCACCCCGCGCAGGCCATCGTGTACGAGGGCCAGGACAAGAACCCGGAGATGTGTCGCGTGCTGCTGACCCACGAGATAATGTGCAGGTGAGCGGCGGGCGCGGGCGGCGGGGGCGCGGGCGGCCTCGGCGCCAGCTGCGTCTACAAAGGACGCTGCATCCAGGCGCCACCACCCCGCCCGGCTTCGGGTAGGGCATTGATTGAAATGTAATCGGCCCGGGTCTGCGGTCTGCGCGCCCGGGCCCTTCTCATTTCCCCCCGGTGAGGAAGCCCAACGCCACCGGCCGCTCAGCAGAGCGGATTAATATGTGGGCCTTGTGGCGGCAATGCAGTCAAAAAATGAAAACAGGTCCCGGGTGATGCCTCTGACCCCGCTGCGGGAGGAGTCCGAGGGCGCTCGGAATCCTTTTACTGCTTCCTTCTCGAGCGCTCGCATCCTGAGATATACAATCGTCTGCTATTGATAAAAAGGAAACTCTTTTGTACTTATTATAGAGCTCGCGTGTGTGAGAATCGGATTGTGATTCTGTCAGTTAACCTCTTCCCTCGAGCAGCCGGGCATCCTTCATATTGTTGTTAGGTTGTGTGCGCGTTCCTTGAGATCTCTGTCAGAAGAGCAATTTCCCACCTGTTTTTTTTCTAACTACCACAAGAGTTTCACCCCTACATGGCAAATAAAAATGCATCATTGACTTTGTATGTGCGGCGTGTGAAATACAGTTGCAGGGACTCAGGCGCTGCGGCGCCGCCTCGCAGGCTACAGTAGCAGGCGGCGGACTGTGAGGGGCATACTCTGCCTGGCTACGCCGCCTCTCGCCTAAATGCCATTTCTGAGCAGACATATTGTTACAGCACTAATATACAAAAGCTGACTTTTTCTCATATCAGGTAATAAATATAAATTACAACCAATAAAGTGGAATTTCTTTATTATCCACTTCTGCATGTACTGCAATTAACATAGAAAGCGCACAGATGTGATTTAAGCTCTAAGTGGAAGACTGTAGACTTTCTTTAATCACTTTAGCTGTCAGCTTTAAAAGGCTTTATATACTTTGCCTACCATATGGTGTTAATTTAGCTAATTTAGACATGTAACCATTATACAAGTATGCTTTTTTAAAATGCAAGAAGCATAACATTTTTGTTTCATTTCTGCTTTAATTAAAGTTTCAATAACGGAGTTAAGGTAGGCTTAAAGAAGGAACAATAGAAGTTTCTGATAGATTGATGCATGCGTTTGTGGTTATAATTAATAAATGCCCCAAAGAAATATTGGTTGAAGGTGGCATCTTGCATCTTTTCCAGAAATAACAGCTTGACAATTAGAGGTAAACAAAAGCCGGAGCTGTGAAAAGTTATTCCCAAGCCTCCTGCCTCCCCTTCTCCTCAGTTCAGTGCAAAGACAAACACCAACAACATGTTTTCCATATTTTAGCACCAGAATTTATATAGTAGCTCAGTTACCCTCCTAGGGTAAGAGAGAGGTTCAACTTTGCTCCTTCCGGTAGAAACTTGCATCAGAAGTTTAGCCGCAGAGCCTAGGAACTCCCTGGGTTTCAGTCTCTCCAAGTGCTGGGGTAGAAGAATTTGTTTTCTTGACTCTAACCTCTTTCGTGTCAAACTTCAAAACAAACAAACAAAAAAGCAAAAAGCAAAATTACCAGATTACCAGTCGGGCATAAAAGGACACAATACATATTAAAACCACTGTTTACAATTCCTCCACAGCCGGTGCTGTGACAAGAAAAGTTGTGGCAACAGAAATGAAACGCCCTCAGACCCTGTAATCATTGACAGGTAAGGATGACTTCTTTATTTCTCCAAACAAAACTGCAGCAACAACCAGAGCCTCTGCATGGCTTGGTTTCCAGGTGCTCCATATTTCTGAGTCTGGTGTGGAGCTCCTCGTGTGCGTTGCACCATTTGTTGTCCGCGTGTGTTACCGTGCACAGGTGGGTTGACTTGGAGACCTGGTGGCTCGCTCTGTGGGGATTCGGTAATTGCTTGCGAGTTGTCAAGGGAAGCGGTTTCATCTGCCACTGCTCTCACTGTGAGGAGCACTTTATGCCTAGAGAGTTTCTGGCTTTAAACCCAGAGATATGTCATAAAATGCTTTTTGCTAATTTGTTAACAAGTATTTCATTTTTGCATTATTTTTATCTCGGATGATAGCTGAAGCTGAGGCTTGGGTGGTGTGACTGTTGTAATCGTTGCCCAGTGTTAGAATGAATTTAATCTGCTCTCAATTAGTTGCAAAATGTCTCCTAATTTTTTTCCAATTGTGGCTGTCGTTTTATGTCAAGTAGCAAATATGTAACTAACAAACCAAAGTTGTTATAATTGAAACTAATTACACATGCTGGTTACATTTTCCAACATTAATTTCCATAACTGGATCAGCTATATGCATTCTTTACATTTGCTGCTCTTCACCTTGCTATTTATCATATTCCTTGGGCAATGTTGCATCCTTTTAAGATACTAATCATTAGTCCTAATAGTGCTAATGTGCCTTTGGCATTGCTTTACTTGCAACAACAAAAACACTTCCTTTCACCCTCCTCTTCGAACACTCACCCAAGTCGCTGGCTTTCAGGGACCTGGAGGAGAGGAGGGTTGCTTTCTTCCCAACAATGGGGCACAGCAAAAGGCCCAGTGTGTGATTGACTGCAGATTTTGCAATTGGTACCCAAATCGAATAAATGTTAGGCGTGTACATATGACACCAGTTTTGTGAAGCAGAGGTTTAGACTGTTTTGAAGAGGGGTTGAATTTCAGCAGCTTTCATTACAAAGTTATCTTTTGATCGTGAACTTTGCTGTCCAGTGTCTGAAAAATTAAACCCGGAAAACTCTCTGAGTTAAGCCTAAAGAAATATGTACCACCAGTGGCGAGCAATGCTAATGTTTAACTAGCTGGAATAGCTGTTTGCTTAGTGGAGAATGTTCGGTATCTGACAGAAGGGACAGCTCTCTTATTAGTAATCAAATAGGGCTGACCAGTTGTGGCCGTCACTCAGGCAGTTGAGAACAAGTTCAACACTTTATGGAACTCCAACCACAAAAATCAATATCATTATATTTGTCTTTAGTGTTGTGGCTATGGAAATCATACAGCCTCGGACTGTCGGCTTGTAACCGAATTTATTTTATTTTATTTTTGATTGGCTAGAAGTGTTTGAGCAGCTCTTGGAATCTTGTCTGAGTGGGAGATGCTTGAAAAGGCAGTGCGTGATTGCTCGAAATGCAGGGCTGCGAAGTGTTTCATCTTCCGAGTTGTCTTCAATCTGTGGATATTGGTACATTCTGAAAAGATGACTTGCTTTTTAAATTGTGCGGTTTTCAGCCTGGCACGATGGGGGAGTAGTCAGGCTGATCAGCTAACGTTCTGGAGGTAGTGTTTCCGCTTCAAAATCATTTTGGGTTTGTGTAACAGTCAATCATTTATTGACTACTGATACTGAATAACTTTTAATACTCAGTTGTAATCACACAATGGGGAATATCTTCCCTTGTCATGCAGACATGTACTCTTTAATTCGTGTCCGAATGCTCTCTTATATTTGGTTAATTAAAGGGTCTGCTAAGATTACTGATACCTTTTTCATCTAAGTAAGAGAAGTGTGTGATCATTTGATATTCTAGAAGCATGAGAGGAGGGTAAAAATGTAAAAACATTTGGTTAATGGGTTTACCAAGTTTATTTGAATAAGGAGGATTGCAGCTCCATTTACGCCTGGCGTAAATGCTTTGGAGGTCTTAATTATTGATGAAAAATCTGCTCTGCTTCTAAATTCAAAGATATGACAATTTTATAGGAATTTTAATCACCTTCCATGTTAGGAATTTTAAGGTAAGGACAGTTTTTTATGCAGTGACAAATACAAGGTACATTTTTAGCATTCTTAAGAGAGCTGTCACTTCTAATGAATAAATACTATTTGCATTTTGCTGCTTGATGTAAATCCTTGTGAAATGGTTGCTGTATTGGCTCAATCTCCAGGTTTAGGTGTATTTCAGGAGGAAAAATGAAGAATCGTGTGTTCACTAGGGCAAGTTGTGTTAATCAGAGAAAGAAAAACACCTCCAGCAGGGGAATATCTTTAGAGAGAGGCAGTCTTTCTCTAACTGAGATGTGTTTCAATTTTGTAATGATAGTCATTTCTATGGGGTGTGTGTTGCCTCCTAAAATTAGTTGCTTATGTTGAGTTTCTAGCCTGTGTTCCCTCTTGAGTATTGCAGGATAAAATATCCCATCAGATTGGTGAGTCAGTCTACAGGTCCCCATCAGCGATGTCATCACTTGGTTAGTTGGCTTAAAAAAGAATTATATACAATGTGCTTCGCCAGCTCCTTGTGGCCTTTGGATACATTTAGCAGGTTCTGACCAGATAAGGCATATTTGTCCTGAGGATATAAACCAATAATTCCAACCTGAATTGAGATCAATGGGCCCACGTTTGTTCTAACCCACACTTCTGGCATGCCGAGACTGCTTTTTCTGTGTTATGAGAACAGAGGAGTAAGCTTCCCGCTCTGGCAGGGAAATCACATTCTATAGACTCCGATGCCTTAAATCAATTAATTACACAATTTAGTTATCTTTCAGAAGCATTAAATACCCATGAACAGCGCAGAAGACCCTTCCAAGTCAAAAAGAAGGGAAAAGCATAACCGAACGCTTTTAATTTATTGTGAGGGTTTCACTTACGTTAACTGTTTTCTTCCTCATAAAACAATGCCAGAGAAACCATTTTTTATAGCTGCGCAAATATAATTACACTGGAGTTTATGTAAGATAATGTAACAACTTATGGGGGAAAGGACAGGAGGAAGCGTAACATTGTAGAGTAAAAAGCCTGGTCCATAAAGAGGCACTACAGGGAGAGAGCATCCAGGGTACATCGTAGGGACCTACGGAGAGCCAGATGCAAGGAGGGGAAAGGCGTGTGCGTGTGTGTATGCACACCCAGGCACACGCACCCACACGTATGTGTATCTGTGTTGGGGTGTACTCATATGCATATGTATGCATAATTTTCTACGGTATTCCTGAAAAGGATGGGAGTATCATTGTCCTCATGGAATAATGTTTTCTGGGAAAACACAAAAGCAGATGGTCTTCATTAGGAACACCCATTGTCCACATATCCCAACTATGAACAGATAAATCTCTCTTGTTTCACCCGTACATTCCAAGGGCTGTAAATGATTACAGGATGTCAGCGTAGCTGCTAAACCAGAACCACACTTTGGCTCTCGTCTTTCTCCCGTGCCAGCCTGCTGTGTTCCCTAAGGCCTTCTGGAAGGTCCACGCTCTCACCTCCCTTCCTTGCTTGGCCTGAGTGGACGGGAGGCGCACGGTCCAACTGTTGCAACCTGCGAGGCAGCGGGAGCCGGGTGCCGTGACCGTCCAAGCAGGCCGGGTCCACACTGTGTGCCCGCGCGGCGCCGGGAGCGTGCACGACGGGGCGCTTCCAGATGGCACCGTCTCCAGCGTCCTACTCGCTGGCACCTCTGCGGCAGGCGGGGCCCCCTCCCCAATAAATCTGGCATTGGTCTATAGAGTTTGGGAGACTTATCATTCCAAGTCTGTCCTACTTTCCTGTCTGGAAGCCAGACATCTGTTTATCCCATTTTCTTTCATACAGAGTTTGGAATAGCTTTAGTTTGGGGGGGGGGGAGTTTTGTCATATTTAACAGCTGTTACAAAATTTCAACCCTGTGGGCTCTGAAAATACTTTTCAGCTGACCTCAGATTTTTATACATAATTGACATGG
>PITA01000511.1:39580-44580 GCA_004023965.1 Spilogale gracilis
TTTTTTTTTTTTTTTTTTTTTTTTTTTTTTTTTTTTTTTTTTTTTTTTTTTTTTTTTTTTTAGTCAACAGTGTTTCCTTTCACTTCCTGTCACAAAGGTCAAAGAGAGCCGACCTTTGCTGGCAGTCCCCCTCACTGAATTATTCATGGCATTGACTTTTTGTCAGCACACACAGTTGTGCTCTGGGACATTTTATTCATTTACCTCATTTAAAGCGCCTTTCTGCACCTGTTCAAGTATTAATATCATGTAATTTGGGCCTAATGCCGATTTTGCTGAACACTCATTATATTTTTTATTAGCTATATTTCCAAACGATTATGTATGATTATTACCAAGCCTTACAAACAGCACCGAGCTATTCCCCAGCCCCTTACATCTTCTTGTCAGGTTGTTTTCAGAAGCGGGGAGGATAAACATTTGACCAGTCCCACTGTTTTTATTCCTACTCCATCTCCAAGCAGAGAACTTAAAGCTTCCTCCCTCATGGCTTTGCACGAGCGTGATTAAATCCAACTCCGAGGGAGCTGTACAAATGCCAGCATTTATAAGGTCAACGCTTTTGTTAAAAATGCTATGTAAATGAGGATCTGCAAAAAGGGACATTAAATAAAATTAAATTCATTGTCTTCTTTAATGTCATTTACATTTTGGCTAAGCCCCGGCCTGTCAAGGAGGATTTTAAAAATAATTTTAATTACACATCATTTAGGGATCCGGGCTTTTCTATTCAGTAGCATTTGGATAACCTGCAAAAGGGAGACTGTTTATTAACTTCTTAAACGACAACGTGTCATTTCATCTGCATAACGCGATGAAAACAGTACAGTTTGGTGTTAATTTTTCCTTCTCGGTTTTCTTAAAGATGTGAATGTAATTATCAGTGAATAGGCCTGCAGATCCTGGAGCCCTTCTCTCGGCGCTGGCTGTGTGTCTGAGACGCGGTTCGGCTCAGGGTCTGTTTTAATGCAGTGGGACTTGAGCGGAGGGCAGAGCCTGGCTAGAAATTTGGCAGTATGAAGGCACACTTTGCATGAATGGACGTGGCTACAAAGAATCTGATTCTGCCTGGCACCAGCCCCGTCTGGCTTCGGCACACTCAGGTGTGAGTGGCTGTTTTATGCCCTGGCACGCGGGTGGAGAGAGGCAAAAAGTTCACTGTGCTCATTCATCCTTTAAACCTTTTTTTCATAAACTTCTGAAAATAAACAGGAGAGGAAGCACTACATTACTGAGTCATAGTTGCAGGCTTTCACTTCAATAGGGGGACCCCAGAAACAGATCCCACTTTGTATGTTTTCCTCCCTGGGAGCCCCGGGATTAGCGGCTCTCCATCATGCAGGCTCAGTCCGTGTGCTTGCCACCACTGTGTGCCACGGGGAGGGTGGTCGGCGGCCACCGTGGTCCAGCGCCACCGCCGGGCCCAGAGCCTGCGCCTCTGGTGTAGGCCGAGGAGGCCTGCAGAGATTTATGGCCGCCTGGCCTGGGTGAGCACTCCATGGCCAAGCCAGGCAAAGGCTGGGTTTTTAAAACAAGCCACACACCCATAATGACTTCCGCCACGCTCTCAGACAACTCTGATTCTCCTCCGCTTGTGCAAGGGAGAAGCCTCCTGCCGCAGTAGCAGGAGGAGCTGGGGGCAGCAGGCCGGGCATGAAAATGCAGGGGGCGGAGGGGAGGGGCTGAAAGCGGGGCTGTCAGAAGCTATACTCCGGGAGGTATGTTGACGCAAGCCATCCCCGCCTCCGCGGCAGCCTTATCAGGTGAAAAGCAAAGATATTGCCAGTGCCTGTAATTGTGTTAGGGTGGCTTGGATGAATTGGATTACCTTATGGAAAGCCGTCCAAACTCGGGGTTCTGTTACGCATGCTTACAGGAAGCAAATAATTACTCTCTGTGCACCAGGAGATAATTGGGGCTGGCCAGAGGCCTTCTCATGCCGCTGGAGAAAGCAGGCGGAGCATTTAGGAGACAAACAGGAGGACGGTGGTCCTTACCGCATGGCGGTGCCTCTCATCGATGCTATGATTTCGGCTACTTTTCCGCAGCGGCGCACAATTTTTCGGAATTCAAACTAGCAGTGGCATTGGGAGGCACGTTGGAGGAGATAAAAATCCCACGCTCTAATGATGGAGATTGTTGTTGCAGACAGGAAGTGATTGACAGGTAGGGGTACAGGAAGTGAAAACTCAGGGAGCTTAGCCTGTGCTTGGCCCGGCTTCTGGGGCTTATACTCAGAGAAAATGAAAACCATGCACTCCCGTTAGCTGGCCAGAACACAAGCGCCCCTTGTTTGTTTATCTTCGCAGCAAATCTCCCAAAAATGTTTGTGGTCGAAAGTCGGCATAATTAGATATTATGCTGGTATTATTAATGCTTTAAAATAAAAAAAATATGGCTGTAATTGAGAAAAATAAGCAGAAGCATTTTACATGGCAAGGTGTTTTTTGGGGGGGTTGTGTTTTATGAGCTTCTTAGTCTTTGGGGGTAAGCAGGGTTCGTTAAATCGCAACTGCGTGAGGAGAAACTTCCCTAAACTACTTATTCAGAAAACAGTCTGTCCTATTTCTCGACATAATAAATGCTATAAATCTGCAACGGGTCGGTGGAGAGCATCGTCAAAGCTGGTGCCGGGAAACTCTTACTTCAGTTGGTTTTCGAATCCCTCATTTCCCTTTCCCTTTCGAAACAAAACACATGAAAAATATCCCTGTGATTCCTTCGCTGGAAGTTGCTCAGCTAGAGAACACCCCAAGTGCACGCGGGGCGGCAGCGTCGGAGCAGCAGTGCCGTGCTTCCCCAGTAATTCACTAGGAAATGAGTTTAACATGTGCGGAAAGGAAGGGCTCGAGTTTGTGTTGTTGTAGGACACAGGGCCCAGGCCCCACGGACGGAAGGAGTCGGCTCCAGCTTGTCTCTGCTGGGCGAGGAGGGGAGCCTCTCGCTCACACATCTGGGGAGGAGGCCGTGCTTAGCCCAGACTGGCAGCTCCAGCGGAGCCCCTGCCTCCGCCTCCCCCTCCTCCTTCTGCTCTTTCCCCTGCCCCCTCCCCTTCCCTCCTCTCTCCTCCCTCCTCGCCTAGATTTCTCCTTTTCCCTCTCTCCCAGCAGAAAGCTGTTGGGGGCAGGGTGCCCTGTTAAAACCGGAGGAAACTTGGGCGGTGTTGAAGGCCCTGGAAACATTTGCCCTTCTGATGATGAGGTCCCAGGGGGGCAAAGAGCAGCCTTGACCTGAGGCCCACACCGTCCCAGTGAAGGCCGCACAGCCTCACACCTTGATGTCCCTTTTCATGGAAGTGGAAAACCTTGGCAGGAATGGCCAATCTGGATGTCCTGGAGTCCCTGAAAAAGGGGTCTGACAGAGGGTGACCTATGTGCGGTACAGGCGTGTGTGGGGGTGGGGCGGTCAGGTCGCCCCAGCTCTGGGTGGGTGACAGCCCTGCACAGAAGGCCCGCTAGGGAAGGGTGCCCCTTTTATTTCAAGTAACACCCAGCGAAACCAGCTTTGTGCAGGGGAGGGGTCCGGGATACTCCTCCTTGAGAATCCCCTAAGTTTTCTAAGGCCTGTGGTGCCAGGGGGTGTGGTCAGCAGGTACCTAATCTCTGTTCTGACCAATTTACATAGCTGTCCTTTGCAAGTTGTCACGGCTCAGAATCACCGAGCCATTCAGCTCTGTAAGTGACATCCCACGGTCATGAAGAAAGACCCAGAGACATAAACCGATGCTGGGGCGTGTGTGGTCGGGGAGCAGGGCCGCGGATTCCACACCCACCCCAGAGATAAACCACCCCAATGTGGCACCTCCTTCCTCTGCTTTTAATACAGATTCTAAGATGGTCTGAGACTGCTTTTTAGAAAAATTAATAGTTTTGTTTGTTTTGTTTTTTTAAAGTAAGCTCTAGGCCCAGTGTGGGGCTCGAACTCACAACTCCCTGCCAAGAGTCCCATGCTCTACCCAGTGAGCCAGCTCCTGGCCCCTAGACTGTATTTTTCAGAGCATTTCAAGGTTTAGGGAAACAGGACCAGGAAGTAAAACGTTGCTGTAGTCTGTTTTGGTAACATCTTGTGTGAGTGGGAAACATTGTTACAACTGAAGACCCAGTACTGATACGTTCTTAAGTGAAACAAAGTCCGCTGTTTGTGCCTCTGTGCCCATCGTCTCTGGCCAACACTCCTCTTTCTACTGTCTCCATAGTTTTGCCTTTTCCAGAATGTCATATATCTGGAATCCTGCAGAATGGAGGCTTCTTAGATTCTCTTTCACTTACAAATACGCATTTAAGATCTTTGTATTTTTGTGGCTTTATAGACACGGATAATACACTCTGAATTTCTATTTTTCTTTCTTTCTTTTTTTTTTTTAAAGGTTTCAGGGTGATGTTTTCCTTTCATTTAATGTCTTTGTGTTTTTGTAATAAACTCTCTTACTTGTGAGTTTATCACCATACACAGTAACAGTAGTGTTCTGTCTGTGGGTTTCTCATGGCTTTTAGAAGTTTACATGTCCTCCCCAATGTTTTCTGTCTTTTTTTTTCTTTCTTTCTTTCTTTTTTTTTTAAGAGTAGTTGGCTCCTTTGCAAAGAAATGCACACCTTTCACCAAGAGTTTATTTAAGTGGTATGGCTCCATTTTGCTTATTATCAGGGTTTCCCTGCCCCCACCTCCAAGCAGTACTTCTTTGGGATATTTAAATAGCAGAGGCCATAAAGGGAGATTGATTAAATTATTGGAAGGCAAGTATGCTACACTGTGGCATAAAAATGGAATGAATTCAGCATTCAGCATACTTGTTGGCTTTTTTGGTTTAATAAATTAAACTACAAATTTTCCCAATTGCCAAACAAAATGTTAGGCCACTTTTAGCCACTGTGGACAGTGAAGCCGAAGCATGAAACCTGCTGAGAGTTATATGTGGTATTTAAGACGAGACAGAGCCACGAAAGGGTTTTATGACTAAGTATGAATTCACACCCAGAGCATTTGTTTCACATTAGGAGAGG
>PITA01000511.1:49580-84580 GCA_004023965.1 Spilogale gracilis
TGGCTGGGGGGACTTGGAAGCAGGCCTGGGACACTGGCTTTGCACCAGTAGCCTCCCTCCCTGCATAGCTGCCCCAAGGACCCCCGCCCCCCCGCCCCCCCCCGCGTCTGGAAGGGGCCCCACTGTGCACCTGGCCCTGGGATGACCTAGCCAGCATCTGCCCCCTGACTGTGGGAGTTTCGACTTCTGCAGAGCCACTCATTGGTGCCTCCACCAGGTCCCATCCCTGTCCCATCCAGATGTCCCTCTGGAGGGCAGCCTGACCCACTTACCCAGGTCACAGTGCTCCGATGTGTGTTGTGTCCACCCTGCTGCTCCCTCTGGCACAGGGCCTCCGGAGCAGAGTCCTGCTTCCCCTTTACGTCTCGCTCCCCTCTCCCCCGTGCGTGACTCCAGCCGTTGGCATTGCCTGGCCCTCTGGGTGTGGAGGTCCCTCCCTGTGTCTGCTCTCTGACCTGGTGGAGGCTCAGGCTGTCATCCCGAGAGCCCCACGATTATGGGCTCAAGCCGCCCCTCCTGCAGCCCATTCCCGTGTGCCTGGGGGCTGGCGCCGATCCTGGGTGCGGATATTCTAGAAGCAGGGGTGAAGCCTCTGGGCAGGCAGCTGGGCTCCTTCTGTGGGCCTTCGGCGCTCTGTGTGATGACGGAGGCAGAGCTGAAGTATGCGTTGTTCCTACCGCACATTCTGGGGCTCGCCCGCCTTCTTGCTGCGGGGCGAAGGCCCGGCGCCCCGAGCTGGCCCATCCGGACACTGTCTGCTGCTCTGTAAGCTGATAGCCCTGCCAGCCTCACTAAGCCTCCACAGGGTTCTTTCGTCCCTCCAGGTGGACGCCTGCCAGCAGGCCAAACTTGGTTACTTCTCTCCTCTCGACCTACCTATCTAGGTAGGCTGTTTTACTGTCACTCAGTTCCCAAGAGACATTCTTCCCAAGCAGACAGGCCCGTTCCCTGGCATGTAGATGGGGCGGGCTCGATGACGTGGGGCAGCCCTACAACGGGGCCCCAGGCCCACCCCTTCCTGTGGCTGCCTTGGGCGCCCAGGCCGGCAGGGACAAGGGTTGGGTGTCAAAGACAGCCCTGGTGATGGGTTTCTAGTGTGGGGTGTCCCTTGGTCCTCTCCAGGCCACCTGTGTTGGGGAGGAGGCCCCGAGGACTTCCTGCTTGCCAGCAGGACAGGGTGAGGCCACATTGCCCCCTCCCTTACCTGCTCCCCCTTCTCAGCAGGCGTGGGGAGAAGTATGGGGCGACAACCCCATCGTGACAATTCTGACACCATAACTAGATTCGACAACAGTGGCTCACGTTTTCTGTGTGCTCGCCACGTGATAGGCCTCCAGCAGCCCAGACCCGATTGGTGATACAGTAACCCCTCAGGTCCGTTAAGAAGCTATCCAAGGCCACTCAGCTGGGAAGGGGTGCAGCAGGGATTTGAACCCAAGCTGCTGGGGCCTCTCCATTCAGCCCTCTGGGTCAGGGCACTTGCTACTCTGCCCTTCCTAGCCCCCGGAGGCCTGCGGCACTCACGTTCTTATGTGGCCTGGGGGACTCTGAGTTTGAGGTGCTGGTGGGGTCTGGGGGGCCCCTCTCTGCCTCCTTGGAAGGGGAGGGCTTTTCTGGTGATGTCTCACAGTGTGGGGTCCAAGGAAGACTGGGGTGGTGAGGGCGGCCTGCGGCGTGTGGGTGTCGGTGTGCACACATGTGCCAAGAGCAGCGCCGGCGACCCCGTGGAGAGTTCGTGTGGGCAGAGGCCTGGTCTGCACGTGGGTGTTGATTTGGGTATGACGGATGCACGAGTGTTCGGGCTCCTGCTCCGTTCAGAGTTCTGCGCTCGGAAACACAGCTCGCCGAGCATCCCCATCCGAGGAGAGGCTCCAGGGATGATGCTCTCCTAATGGGGGTGCAGGCTGGCGGGACACAGCGGACCCTCTCTTCCAGGACCCCAGGGCCCCCAGGCCCTGATGTAATTGCTCCTAAGTCATGGGAATGCTACCGTTAGACATCTCCCTCGTAAGCGCAGTGACAGGGCCAGTACCATTGTTGGGCCTGTGAGGAAGGAGACGTCGTCTAGCTCGTGGGCATCCAGCTTAGCCGCGGACACACTCTGGATCCTAGTACCACATGGAATTCTAATTCCATTCATCCGTGAGTAGTCCTAGAAGGGCTGCAGTGAGATGAAGCTCCACAACTAGAGAGATCCAGAGGTGCAACGAGAACACCACAGGCATCTTTCATGGAAAATGCAAATATTGCAGCATCGTTGGCTGGCGCTGACCCGGGTTTCCCGAGAACCACTCTCTCACTGAGTTTGCTCAAACAGAAACAAGATGAAATGACAACCAAAACGCGGGGACCCGAATGCACGGGGGGCTTCACCTCCCTCGCCAGGGGCGGCGGTGAGAACGCTTCGTGTCATGGCCCCTTATTTGTACTTCTCATGAAGCCTGGAGTTGTTTATGTAGATTTAAGTCCTGTTCCTGTTTTCGGATCTTAACCAGTTCTCAGCATGTTGTCAGTCCCTCGTGAAGTGACAGGCCACTGAGCAGGGGAGGGTGAGTGGCAGGCGTGGACAGTGGTGGAGGACAGTGGGGGCTGCCAGTCAGATACCGGCTTCCTTCCCCAAGATGCCCGCGTTAACACGGCTTTGCTCTGTCCCCTCTGTCCCTGCGAAGAGCAGTGTTGGAAAACTGTGCCATCACCGGCGTCAGCGCTGCCTTCGGGTTGGGTGAGATGGTCCGTTTCCGAAACAGTGACGGCGAGTGTCGCGTTGTCTTATGCAGGGGAGTGGCTGTGGCGCATTCCATGTGCAGACCAGAGACACAAAGAGGCCTTGTTTGTTCGGGACAGGTCAGAGGTTCAAGGAGCCTTTGAAAGGATCAAGTTGGGATAATTGAGTTATCAGATGCCAACTGTCCGCTTCCCTGAGCCCACGTCTTCATCCTCTGTCAGCGTGATGGGATCCAGAAGGCGGGCCCGTCAGTGTGCCCTGCTCCGTCCTGCCCCCCCAAAGCTCCGCTCCCTCCCCAGGCTGGTTTTAGGAGCCATGAAGATCCTGGAGAGCATCTCGCCTTCTCCCTGACTCAGTGGTCTTTAAGTGCTCCATGAGTGGGAGCACTCGTCCTCCGTTGTCACTCCTCCCTCTCCGGCAACCCCTGGTGGGGATGACCCCCTGCCCCCTGCCAGGTGGCCGCACTCATCCCTGCTCATCCTGTCCATCCAAAGGTCTCATCATGGCCTTTTATCCCCCCTCCAGCTTAAAAAGACAAAACGAAAAACATAGCCCTACTGGCTTTCACTCTAGAATGGAATGCTGGATGTTTACTGGGGGGCTTCCCTGGGAAACAGTGCCGGGCACCAGGGTGCCCTCTCGGAGCGGCCTGCAACGTTCTTCCTGGTTTTCCCAAAGGAGGCTCATCAGGTGTGGGCTTCCTCACAGTTGCTGTGATTTGGGGGCAGCACTGTGTATGGGGGGCAACGGCAAAGAGCTCATGCTGCTTCTACATATTTTGACTCCTATGTTTTATCAAAATTGGTCCCTGTGCCCACTTAAGAGAAAATGACATTATTTAGGAAAAAGGTGATTTTTCATCATGTTCACCTTTCAGAGGGCTGAGATGTTAAAAGGGGCAGGAAGGAAGGGTTTCCCCGGGAAATCCCGCAGAATTGTTAGGTATGGCGTGACGGGTGATTGCTGGCCTCGGGGAGGGACGCCGGGCTTCCTCGGAGCGGCTCCTGCTGGCTGGCTTGGAGAGGGGCCGAGGTGGAGGGAGGGGGTCTCTGCTGGACCCCACTGGCACCCAGACCCCGTGTAGGGACAGACAAGGCCCAGGGCCACCCGGGAGGCGAGGGATGAGTGGTCTTTCTCCTCCCCAGGACCCCCAGTTGTGGTGCAGTCCTAGGCTCGTGGGGAGCCCCTCGGCACATGGGCACCTATGTGGACGAGCCTGTGGGGGCCCGAGTTTGCACATGGCTGATGTGTCCAAAAGCTGGGAAATAAAATAAGATTTTACTTGTTTATTAGAGAGAGAGAGTGAGTGAGAGAGAACATGAGAGGGGAGGAGGTCAGAGGGAGAGGCAGACTCCCCGCAGAGCAGGGAGCCCGATGTGGGACTCGGTCCAGGGACTCTGGGATCATGACCTGAGCTGAATCATGACCTGAGCTGAAGGCAGCGGCTTAACCAGCTGAGCCTTGCAGGCGCCATGCTTGTTTTTCTTACCGTAGTCCATTGGCCTCTTCTGCTTTGCACCTCCTGGGTCCTCCCTGAGGGTGGGGAGGAAGCTTATGTGGACCTTAGGGTGCCCAGCCTCCTGTCCTTCTACTGCACATGCTGTGGGAGCCACCCCACCCTGCTGCTCAAACTGGGGGCTCTCCGCAGCTCTGGGACTCCAGGCCCCGACCCGTTCTGACTGCGCACTCCCTGCTGCTCAGGGCTTCTCCTGTGTCATAGGATCCCAAGTGCAGGTTCGAGTTCCCGCTGGCTCTGGCATTGGTGCCTTCCGCCAGCTCCGATGTCCAGGGATTCTGCCTGCTCTTGGGTGCAGTTGGCTGACCCTCGGGTCGTCGGTGTCCAGCCCACAGTGTGCACCTGTGTGCCTTAGGCACGTGGAGCCCAGCATGTGAAGGGTCCAAGGGCACAACCTTCTACAGAGTAGGATTCCCTTGGCAACGTGGGCACCCCAAGTCCTGTCTGTTCCTGTGGGGTGTCTGCCACCCCCAACTGTGCTGCACCAATGCCCCCTGCCCCCAGGACACGTGTCCTCCACCTCGTGGCTAGAGCCCTGGCCCCTTCTCTTACTGCTCTGCACTCGGAGCTGTGGACCTTGTCTCCAGAGAGAGGCCACCTCCCGGTTCTCTCTGCCCTTTGGGACAGATCTGAGGTGCGCGTGGCGGCAAGGGGGAGTGGGCAGAGCCCACCTGGAGGGAGCTGGTGACCTGGGACAAGTCCTGGCCTCCTCACCTCCAGGGGCTGCGGCCTCCCTGGGCTATCGTGTGGCTTCAGTGGAGAGAAGTGACTTTGTAAACAGGGCTGCGGTCCTCAGTCTGTGGGGCGTTTATGATTCTGTGATAGAGGTCTGTGATTTTGTAATGCAAGTCACTGCTGCTGGAGACTCGGTTACCCACTCCCTGTGGCCCTGCCCCTGTCATCCAGGCCTGGGCACTGGCTGCCTGGGGGCAGGGCTCCAGGAAGCCCGACCCTGGGGGGGGCTGATGGTGGAGGAGGGGCCCCTGGTGCATTTGGGGGTTCTGTCCCATGGCTTGCATACTGAAGTGGGGGCTGGGGGCTGGGCTGGAGGGGCCTCTGCCTGAGTCCCTGTGGCGGTGACCCTCGTGGGTCAGGCCTCTGACCTAGTCTGCACTGATAATGACCTGCCGCGGCTGGGCTCTTGCTGGGAACGGTGGCTGTGAAGATGGTGCATGCCACGCATCGTGGCCTGGTTAGAGGTGTCGCTGGCCTTCTGCGTGTCAGCCTTCTGGGGCACACGTGTCTAACGCTTCCCCTTGAGCTCCTGGCCTCATGCTTAGTTGCGAAGCCCATTCTTGGGTCGGGAGCTCTGTGGGCATGAGCCCCTCTCGTGCCTTCGAGGAGATCCTTGCTGGCCGGCGTTCACAGGGGAGGCAGAAGTACTCACCTGCGCCTGGGACGATGGCCTTGGGTCCTCTCTCCCGCCTTACACCAGCCACAGCGGGACCCATCATTCCCATCTGGCAGCTGAGAAGGTGTCAGCCGGCCCATCCCAGGGGCGGTGTGCACGCTGACTCCACTCCGGGTGCTGGTATTGCCGTGGGAGGCCACCCTCCCGGATCTCCCCTGTGAGAAAGCAGTCCAGGTGCTGTTTCCTGTTCCTGTTTCCTGGCTCAGGCTCTCTGATGAGGACAGTAGGGATTCCTGGGGTCCCCACCTTCTGCTTAGATCACCTCCAGACACACAGCAGGAAGTCATTGAAGGCAAGAATGTTGCCTCCTGATCCAGACCTGATGTGCTGAGTTCCAGAGGGCTCCAGAAGGTTCTAGAAGGTTCCAGAGGCCCAGCTTTGCGTGCAGAATGAACTTGGGCACCTGTGAGGGCTGGCCTTGGGCTCCACAGTGCCAGCCTTGCATCCTGCTGGCCTCAGGTCTAGCCACGGGAGGGACAGCCTCCAGCCTAGGGTGGCCCTGCTGGTGCTGGCTTACGCGGAGTTCTGTGGACTTCCTCACCTTGCTCCCAGACTCCAGACTTCTCCTCCCAGCAGGAGCAGAAGGAGCTGGTGAGGGAACGGCGGAAATTGGAGAGAAACGAGGGGGAGTGAACTTAGAAACTCCCCGCCCAGCACTAAGCCTGTCACTTAATAGTATGCAAACGAGTGAGCCAGTCTTCAAACAATTACCCAGAGAGAGGAGAGGGAGTGCCAGGGAGGGCCTCGCCCAGCAAGAAGTGCCCATGAGAGCCCTGCATTCTGTGAGGGGCCTCAGTTAGAGTCACTCGTTACTTATTGAGCACCTACTGGGTACAAGGGACAGCTGCCCCCAAGGAGCCCAAGGCCTCTTCCGTTTTGGCTGCACCTGCACCAAACTCTGGATGGGAGGTCTGCCCTGAGCCCCTTGGTGAGCCCAGGAGGAAGGGTTGTTGCTGCCTGGTGGGCGGGAAGGCCTCTCAGGTCTTGAGGGATGGAGGTGACGTTGTGAGGTGGAGACAGGTGCACCTTTGGACACAGTGGTTGGAGAGTAGGGAGTGATTCACGGTCAGGGCTGGGCTTGCCCTGCAAAACACAGAATGCTGGGTGAAATCTGCCTTCCACACAAGCAAGGACTAAGGTTTTAGGATAAGTATATCTCATGCAATTTTGGGATATGCTTACTCTAAAACCTTAGTTTTCGCTTGTCTGAAAGGCAGATTCCACCGGGTGTCCTGTGGTTTCACTCGTCAGTCTGGTAGCCCCCGCCTGGGCAGGGTTCAGGAGCAGAGAGCTCTGTATCCATGAGGTGGTGTTCTCGGAACCATGAAGCCGTGCAGGAGAGGTAGGGCGGAGGGGGAAGGAAGGAGAGGGGCCGGATCAGAGAGGCTGGTGCTGGGCCACCTGGCATATGGTGCCTGGAGGCCCAGCGGTTGGCATTGGCAGGGCAGGGGTGAGATGGGGTACCCAGCTGTCCGTAGTTCTGTCCTTGTCCACATGAGCCCATTAGAGGGCACAGAAGGGCCCCATTGGGTCTGGGTGGTGATGTGAACAGAGGAAATATGTTGAGGTGTCGGGGTCTTAAAGAGAGTACTTCACATGCTCCCCAGTTGGGCAGCAGGATTCTGACAGGGCTGGGAACAGGATCCCTGCTTGCCCCCTGCGTCCACTTAACCCTCTGATGGGCTCAAGATCCTTTTCCCTGCTTTTGTGTGTGAAGGAGTCGTTTTGATTCTGTAATCAAATGCCCGTCAGCAATGCTGAGCAGGCCGGTCCCTCTCGCTGAAATATTCCGAAACACCATGAGCCTGAGTTTCCAGCGCTCTCCCCGCACCCTGCCCGAGTCGCTCCGCACCGTGCTAGCGCCCCACACCCTGCGGGGCCCCCGTGATTTCTTGTCTGTGGCTCCTCTTGTGCCCCAGTGTGCCCGTGCTTGGAAGTGGCTTGCGGAGACTCAGATAATGATCACGGTGGCAGAATCGGGACTGACCCGCCTCTGCCTCCGTGAGTCAGGCTGATTCCGAGCGAATGAGATTTTAATCACTTGTCACTGCTGCCCGCACTTTCTCTATATTTATGATAATTTTGGGGGTCTTTTTATTGAAATCAGTGTTGACTGAATCACGTAATCCTGATTAGCAATCTTACTGTACCCAGTCAAGAGTGAAATGCATCTCAGCCCTGTTGGTACACTGAGCATTCTGAAATGGGGAAAAAAAAAAGCCGAAATAGGGGAAGTTTGTTTATCTTGGTTATGGGTGCGAGCGGGGGCATTTGAGGACGGTGGCTGTTTTTAATTGTCCTGGTAAAGCCGAGGGGTAGCATCCCGGCTGGATGATCTAGTTATCCGGTTTCTTTAGCTTGCTGGTGTTGGACAGTGACGGCTGACCTGATTTTGCTTAGTTTCTGTGGTTGGAGATGTGACATTTGCACACCAAGTGTGCGGTGGGGAAGGCTCTCTTCCCGCGGAGACCTCGCAGGGATGTGTCGCGGCGCTGCCTCCCCGCAGCCCACTCCCTGTTATCAGCCTTGGAAACAGGGACGGATCGATCTTTGAGGTGATGGGAGTAAACTGTGAAAGTGACAAATAAATATAAGCTTTGAAAGCGCTCCTTTAGTTTCTCTGAGAGGGCGCGATCGGTCACAGAGAGGCAGGCTCCAGGCGTGGCGGCTCCCAGACGTGGACGGTGCGTCCTTCCGGACACAGCAGCAAGGGGTCCTCCTTGTGGCTCCCCGGGGGGCCGGGGGCTGAGACGGGATGAGGACCAGCTGCTCAGGGATTGCTCCCAAACGATGGGGCTTTTCTCCTTGCGGGCCTTGATTCCACCTGCTCAGCAGCGAATGCCCCAAAGTGAGAAGTGGGTTATCCACTAAGGCCTCCGTCTTAGCATCCTATCCGTTTTAGTTATAAAGGCGACAGTAATGCCTTCTGCTTCCGAGAGATTGCTTACAAAGTCAAATGACTTCCCAGGTGTGGACGGAGTGCGTCTGCTAGCTGCCGGTTCCCGCCTGGGGGGGGTGTAGCCAGCTTCCTCCCACACGGCCCTCACCTCTGCCCCCAGTGAAGGCCAGCACCTCGTCCTTCTGGCACCGGGAGGGGGGACACTGAGCTTTCTTCCCCTGGCAGGGATCTGTCCGCTGCAGAGGGCTCCTGAGTGTTGGCTTGGTCACCTTTGAAGACTGCTTCTTGGGCAGTGGAGAGGGGCGCCCCAGAACCCTGGGGACCCCAGAGACCCAGCCGTGCCCTGCTTGGGACCTTGCGGCGGCACAGCTCTGGGGAAGAGGCTCCCCTCCTGCCTCATGGGTGGGTCAGGGAAAAGCAGAGCACAGAGCAGTTCAGGTGGCCTGGGGCCACGAGATGTTGCTTGTGAAGGGAGCAGAATGCATTCCGTGCCTGGTGTCAGTGGCTGGTGTGGTCCGTGGGCCCAGGTCCGTTCTGTTACCGAGACGGGCAGAGCAAGGGTGAGAAAATGAGTCATGAATGTCTCTTAAATCCAGCCTGTGTTACTGACTGTTCTGTGTCGGGCGTCAGAGGAGCCGTCAGGAGTGAGGAAGGCTCAGACCCTAGACCTGCCCTCCAGCAACTCACAGCTCCAGAAAGGCAGCTCAACATGGGGGTATTTGGGACACGGCATTTCGGGACCCACTTCTCAAAGAGGTGACTGACAAAGCCACCACATCCGAGGTACTTTGGTGTGCGGTGCTGGGGTCCACTCTGGCCATCGGGATCTGCATTGTGCATGGCCGAGTCTCACAGCCACCCTCAGACCCCTACCTCGCTTTCCAGGGGGTGGTCCCAGAGTGCACTTGGGTTCCAGGAGAACATTAGGGGCCCATGATGACCTTATATCCAAAAATACCCCTAAGACATTACCTTTTCGGCTTTTCTTTAAATGCCCTTTTGTCCAAGGTGAAGAAAACACAAATCCATAGTTGTATAGGCTCTGATTTTGATATCTTAGTAAACTCTGAGTTGGGTAAAACCTCTTCCTGTGGCAAAAACAACTTGCCCTGGTTTCTTCTTGTGTTTTAAGGAAGCCACAGCGACTCCTGTCACTGTGCTTGGTGATCCTCTTCTGTGGGGTAAAACATGGCACCCAGGGTCTGGTGGGGACTCCTGGGAATGGGTCTCGGGTCCAGCCACACTACTGATTCCCACTTTATATCCATTAACCCCCCATCCCCAAGTCTTCCCAGTGCGTTATTAAGAGGGCCTTTCTCTTACAAATGTTTACATAGCATCGAGCACCTCCTTCCTCCCAGCTCTCTGCTGGCTGGGTTCATGCTAAAGGGGAGCCCTTTCAAGGAGTGAAAACTTCGTGTCTCTGCAGTGTGTGGGCAAAGCCCTGGGGTCCTTCCTCAGGACCCCTTAGTGGTTCAGCTTGCAGGGCTTCCCCAGACATCAGGCCTCTCTGGTCCTTTTCCTAGGATTAGCCTTGAACGTGACCGAATGTGACTGTTGATGAATTAAAAAGCAGGAGAAAGACTTGGAGAAGTCTACAGGGGAGCCCGAAGGCCACCGCCAGCCGGTGTCCCCGCAGTCAGAGAACTGTCCGGTGAAAGTGCCGGTCTGGGAATGGAGACGTTCATTCTTTGTTACAATCACAACGGACCCTAGAAAGCCCCGCTCCCCCGGCAGGAATGGGGGAGGTAGACCGTGGCAGGCCTGGGCTGGAATTCTAGGCAGCCATTTAAAAGGCGGATGGGTGAATAAATTGGAAACATTCTTACTACGTAAAACAAAGTGAAAAAGGATATAAAAACGTGACTACTGTAAGATCCCAATTTAAAAAGTGGAAAAGGTACTATTGGGAAGTGGAGCTATCCTTGTTATAAGCCCAGGGTGGTGACTTTATGGGTCATTTTTATATTCTTTGTATACTTTTAGGTATTTCCCCCCAATTTTTTCAGTATGCATTAATTATTTTTATGAGCCTTTCTCGGAGACTGGGATGCATTAAACATCAGTTAGGTTTCTGAGGAAGTGTCTCGCATTTGAAACGCACTTGTGGTGCTGTTTCCTGGCTGGGGCTGGACGGCCCTGGGCGCTGGCCATCCCCGTCCCCGCAGAGCTCATCCCCCACCCTCCCCGTGGTGCTGAGAGCAAGAGTGGGCCGCTGCGGAAGCCGACAGGAGGCAGTGCGGGGCTGGGACTGCCGAGTTCACGAACAAGCCGGGCACAGCACACGGGTGTGTAAAAAGTGGGCGGAAACAGAGCTCACACTGTAAAAGTCCCAGGTAGCCCACCTCTGGGTCGTTGCTGGGCAAGCCCGCACAGCAAGGAGCGGGCGCTGGGCATCCAGTGCGGACACGCCCGGCAGCTCCTGGCATCCGGACCCTCGTTCTCGAATGTCCAACTCCAGGGGCCCTGACCTGGTGACATTGTGTATCGCTGTCCTCAGGGGTCTCAGGTGATGTCTGCGGGCAGCACGAGGGCCAAAGGTAGAAGATAAAGACAGAAGAGTGCAAACGCCACAGATTGCAGAGGCCTGGCCTAGGGTTGGAGCCTGCGACATAGGTGTGAGTGCTGAGCTCCCCGTCATGCAGAGTATATTCAGAGGCTAGGCTGCCCCCCGGAGGCACTGTTGGGGTCCCTCCTAAAGGGCTGCTTTTTGGTGCAGCAGAGAGACCCTCCTGTCTGTGGCTTCAAGTCCTCTGGGTGCTTGTCCCCCTGAGGAAGACAGGTTATGGTTGGTTTGATTAAAGTTGCTTAGAACAGGTTCTGGATCTTAATGCTCTAGACCTCGGAGTGCTTATGGGAAAACCAAGAACTTTTTTTTAAAAAAGATTTTTTTTTTATTTGTTTATTTGACAGAGAGAAACACAGCTAGAGAGAGGGAACATAAGCAGGGGGAGTGAGAGAGGGAGAGGTGGGCTTCCTGCGGAGCAGGCAGCCCGATGCGGGACTCAATCCTGGGTCTCTGCTTAAGGACTGAGCCACCCAGGTGCCCCAAGCCAAGAAACTTTTATTCTTGTAATTGAACTTAATCCCTTGTGACGCCAGGTCGGGCTCCGTGTGGGCCACGTGCGAGTGGAGGCCAAGGCTGAGGACCAGTTGGCCAGCTGGGAGTGGAGAGATGTGGGGCGGCACACCTGCCCCCTGCACAGCCCATTTTGTTCCGATGATCAGGCGACAAGCACCCGAATTCACAGTTGTTGGCAGTTCGGCTTTCCAGGCTTTGTTAAAAAGGGAACAGGACAAGCCGGACTCAGTTTCCTCTTGTCTCTGACAGGCTCCAGAGTGCTCTGAGGGGCAGGGGTCCCAGGGATGGTCAGGGCCGAGGGTGCTGGGTGTGGCTATCCTAAGGGAATGGTCCTCACCTGACTCTCGGGAATGCTGGGGAGTCCTGTATCTGGGGACCCCTTTCACCTGGCCCTGGGCTCTCCGTGGACGTGGCTCTTGAGCTCCTCCTCAGGACATGATGGGCTCCACATGGCACGTTTGGGCAGTGCTGGCCATGGGCAACTGTCCTAGTCCCTCCCTATTACACTCAGGGCCTTGCCTGCCTCTTGTGGTGAGGTGGTTTCACTATTTCCTTGAGCACTCCATTTCCAGGACTCCCCAGGGTCTATTTTCATGGTCGATTTCTTCTGTTTATTCTGTGAGTTTCTGATTCTGCAAGGGAGCCTGTCCCACCTGCTCTTGAAGGCCCAGCTCATGCTCAGGCTCTCTCCCAGTCCTGAGGTGGACACTGGTGTGACCCAGGCTGAATATGTCCCGGGCTGGACCACATCCCCTTTCTTGTCCCCAGGTAATAGCCTCCCCACCCGTGGGCCGTGTGAACACGCTGATGCCGTGTAGTTCTCCCCCGTGGCAGCTCCGTGTGCCCGATGCCCACAGCCTCCCCCCCCACTGCTCACACCCCTGGCGTTCAGGCAGGAGGACCTCAGCCCCTCTTCTGGGCGTCCCCGTCCAGCCCCGCAGCCTCTCTGAGTGTGGCCCTTGCGTCGCCCTCCCTGTTGGAGCATGTGGGGACAGCTAGCGTGTGCGCTCGCCCCCGTGCACAGCCCAGACTCTGTTCGTCTTGAACGAATGACTGGTTGCAACTCAGCAGGGAGGCAGCAGGGAAGGGCCTTCTAAGGAGTGGGTACCCCCCGCCCGATTAAACGCAGTGGACTGGGTCCAGTTACGTCACCTGCCCAGCATCAGCCTGTGCCCTAGGTTGCAAACTTTAGCCACACAGGGTGTTTCAAACACATCAGGGATATTAATACATCTTCCAGTATTCACGGGTGTTGAATGCCCGCCAGCCGGAGGCTGCTCTCTTCACTGCCTCGAATTATTATCATTTTTTAAGATTTTATTTATTTATTTGTCAGAGAGAGCAAGCGAGCACGCTCAAGCAGGGGGAGTGGCAGGCTGAGGGGGCAGCAGGGACTCGATCCCAGGACCCTGGGATCACGACTTGAGCCGAAGGCAGGCACGTAACCAACGGAAACACCCAGGTGTCCCTCTGCCTCAAATTCTCAAAGGCGGGCTTTCCCAAATCCCAGCGCAGTTGGTCGGCAGGAGGGAACTCCGGGGGGAGCAGGACTTGGTGTTGGGTGTTCCCGTCCCGGAAATACCCACTCGGAGAGGGGCGCAGGATGGAATGTGCTTTATTGACCATCGACTTTGTGCCCAGTTTCATGAATTTTACTCAGGAAGGTCGTCACAGTTTGTCTCTTGGGAAACATCCTGCTTGGAGCAGCCCTCTGCTCCTGTTGCCCTATGGGGTGGGGCTGCACATGGCCCGAGGGCTGGGGGCCGGGGCGGGGTGCTGTCGCTCTGGCCCAGCGGCGGGTGGGCCTCCCTGCACCTGCACGGGGCTGTGGGCGGGGCGCTCGGGGAAGGCGCTGGAGGCCAGTGGCCCCGGGGACTCGAGCGTTGCTCTGTCCTTTCCTTGCTGTGCGATCTGGGGCTGCTCAGTTCTCTGAGCCTCTCTGCCTTGTCCTCTGCAGAGTGGGTAACACGCCTGACTGTGTGGTTTATTTGGGGCGGGAGGGAGTTCTCCGTGCGGCGGCGTGGCACGGGCCAGGGGCCCCACGAGGACGGCTGTCGGGCAGCCCGCAGCTGTTGGTGCCGTGGAGAGTCAGGTAGTAAGAGTAACGGCGATAATGTGTTGTTGGGGTTGGCCACCGCCGCCGGGGGGCTCCCGCAGCCTCCCCCTGGTCAGGCCCCTCGGGTTTGCCCTCATGGTGGGCATGTTCAGGCAACTCTTCCAGCCCGTCCTATAGAGAGAGACTGATCCAGAGACAGGACGGACAGAGCTGGAGCCCAGGGCCCCAGAAAAACTTGGGAGGGAGTTCCATGTGCTGATCAGCCCCAGTGGACACACAGTGGGGTGTGGCCTCACCTCGAGCCTCTCGGGGCCCACCCTCCATGCTACTGTCTGCAGAGAGGAGCCCCTTAGCATCTTCTTTCCTGGGTCCCTGCTGTCCTGGGGACTGGGCCGTCCCCATCTGGGCCTCGGCCCCTCCCTCTGTGAGACGTGTGTGCAGCTCCTGTTCATTCACGAGTCCTGGCCGCGCGCCAGGGGCCTAAGTGCAAGACCGCTCCCACACCACTCCTGGGCCCACGGTGGGGGGTCCGCGCCCCCATGTCTGCAGCCGGCTCTGTGGGCTTCACCTTCACCCCACGGATGCTTCTAGGTGGGCCCAGGACCAGGCCTGCCCTCCGGGAGCTGCAGCAGGGGGTGGGAGTGGGGTGGGGCCCAGAGCTTATGTCGGCGCCCGAACAGCGAACAGGGTAACTGGATACAGCGGCTGTGACCTCCCGGGGTCTGGCACTGGGGCCGGTGTGGCCTGCGTGGCTCCCGGCCCCACTGATGACCAGCTGTATGGTTTTGGATGAACTTCCCTCTGCCCTCTGTGTCCTGATTCTGGGCGTGGTGTCCTGTCTCCCAGGGACGCGGGGTTCAGAGTTGGGGTGGGCCAGCCGGAGGAGGGGCTGGGAGCCACAGCTGAGCGGTGGGCAGGGGCTCCACACCCGTTTGCCAGGCCGAGTGTGGGCAGACGATGGGTGTGGGGTCAGGGTCGGCCTCCTGAGAGAGTGGGCAGGAAGCAGTGCCTCAGCCCTCGAGGGCCCACCCTCTTCGCGGAGCTGGGCCGTCCTGTCTTCTTGGTGTCAGCCACGCCACAGAGAGCCCCGTGGGGGGGGTGAGTGGAGCCCAGCGAGGGGGTGGAGGGCTGTGGCCGACTGGCTGGCGAGGCTAGTGTGGGGAAAACTAGCGGGTGTGGGGCTGGGAGGAGGGGGCATGCGGGGGCACACCAGGCCCTTGAGGATGCTGGCAGGGTCCCCGGACGTGGTCAGCCCAGGGTCCTCCCCCGGGCACACCCAGACAGAGCGGGGGACCAGTCCTGTGGGCGCTCTCGTGGGAACAGGTGCCCAGGGGAGCCAGGGTGGCGGATAGCGAGGTGGAATTGACGGCAGTCTTTGGAAGAGGAGCCCACGGCGTTTCCCGAGGACAGCCTTGGGCCTCCTGACCTCTCCCTCGGGGTCCTGGGGTCCTGTCCCACCCATCCCTGGCCATGAGGAGGCCAGCTGGCTGGCGACCACCTGCGGTGTTCCCGACGCAGGGTGACTTTGCCCCCCAGGAGACACTGGCCATGTGCAGACCCCTCCTTGGCCGGGGTGGCTGGAGTGCAAGGTCGTGGCAGGTGCAGTCCCCTGATGTCCCCACCACAAGGCACGGCCCCGCCCCCACATCCAGAATGCCCGTGTCCTTGTGATCCCGCCAGATCCCGTCCTGACCCTGGGCGGCGATGCGCATTTGGGTTTTCAGATAGAACCTGCCGTGTTTGCTTGTGCGCTCCTGTGTGCTCCCACCCGGCACGAGCTCCTCACTTTTGCTGGCACGACTCTGCCCAGACGGCCCCGGCCCCCTGAGCAGCAAGGCAGGCTTCTGGGCGCCACTGCGGTCACCTTTAGAAGATGAGGAGACCGAGGCTTGGAGAGGAGAGCCAGGACCCCTGGCCTCTAGCCCCGAGCCCAGAGCTCTCTGTGCCACAGCCAGCGGCCCTCTGGGGGCCCAGATGGTGGTGCCAGCAGTGCTGAGTGCCCAGCAGCCCCACGAGGCACTTTACAGTTTGCTGCCCTGTCCTCCCCGGCAGCACAAATCTGACCCGTGGAGAGCAGCTTGGGTGTCACGACTCTCAGGGACGTCCTCAGTCCCGGTGCTCCCATTAGTCTTCCGAGTTGTAATAACCTGGGTCATGCTTTCTCTGCCATTCGTTACTTTTTTCTTTATCCATCAAATGGGTCGTGTTTCAGGGAGGCCTGGGGACGTTTGGCCCCATCGGTGGTGTCTGCAGCCCCCCTGCGGTGTGGCAAGGGGCCTAGGCATGTCCAGGTAATTCCCAACTCCCCAGACACGTGTGTACCTCGCCCTTGGGGGCTGCAAGGACAGTCCCCTCCCTTGGGGGCTGCAAGGACAGTCCCCTCCTCCAGATGTTTGCCCCCAAATGGCAGGCGTGGAAGGGCTCAGGAACGCGCCCATGGTGGCTGTCATTCCGTGGCATTTATCGGACGCCCACACGTGCCCAACATCGGGCAGCTCTCAGGCTCAGTGTTGGCTCCCCTCGGGGGGCCCAGCCAGTAGTACCAGCCTGGGGAGCCCTTGGGGCAGGGTGCACGGTCTCTAGGGCTCTGCTCCCAAACCAGCACCTGGGGTGCGATGCGGTCTTCCCATAGCTGGGGCGTGCTCGGAGTTGTGGGCCCCATAAGTACAGGGGTATGTGCTACTAGAATGTTCCGCAGGCTCCTGGAGCAGCTCTCAGGGTTGCAGGGTGAAAGCTACCCTCTCTGCCTTTCTTATCACCGCCCTTGCCTCACCCCTAGGGCTGTGCCCCCCCACCTCCCACTGCCTGCTGGTCCCAGATGCCCTCCCAGCCTTGCCTCTGCTGCCGGCCCCACACCCTCTCCCATGCTCATCAAACCCAGAACCGTAGTTTCGAAGCTCAGTTCAGATGTCACAGGCCTCCATGTCCTCCCAAATGACGCAGAAACTGATGCCTGCCACAGTTCAGTCACTGACATCGATTGGAAATTCCCGCCTGCCCCAGGACCGGCCTGTAGCGTGTCCTTCCGCCTCCGGGTCCCCCGGTGTGTGGGTTACACCCGGGTGCCCCCCCCCCTCCGTGCCAGGACAGAGCTGTAGGTCAGAGCCCGGGGCATGCTGCTCTTGGATCGTGGGTCGGGCTGGGGGGTCAGCTCTAGCCTCTGCCAGCCCTAGGGCCCAGTCCTTCCCAACAGCACGGTGCCCGGTTACAGGGATTGGGAAGGAAGGTGCCGTGGGCTGTAGGGAGGAACAGGGCTCCGCGCGTGTTGACTGGGGGCCTCTGATCCACCCACCTTCCCAGCGAGGCCACCATGGCAGCAGTCCGCACTCCCGGCCAGGGGTGGGCATGAGAATCTCACACATGTGGGCCCCACTTGATGTCCCTGTTCATCATTAACAAGCACATGGACCCGCAGGGTTTCCTCTGGTGCCCTGCCGGGAGGAGGGCCGGACAGGCTGCATGGGGAGAAGGGAAACAGCAGTTCCGGCATTTCCTCACCCCTCCCCTTCGTCTGGTGGTCCACTTGGACTTCTGCTCTTTCTCTAGATCCAATTCTTAGATTCCCCCCAGGTTAGATTAGACATGAGCCTTTGTGAAAACTGGACTTCTCTCCCAATCCCATTTCTTCCTAAAGGTGTGGGAGGCCGGGCCTTAGCCCCAAGACCCCACTGATCTTTTGAGGACCTTCCAGTTAAGACATGAGTACCCAAAGAATCGACGCGAGCTCTCTCTAGAACACTAAGCTGGGTGTCCTCGGCCCCAGGGACCCAGGGCAGGAGGGTGCTGTGAGGGCTGCACGGCCCCCCGACTGTGGGATGGGCACACGACTTCACCCCCTCTGAGTCTCTGCACCTGCAAAGTGAAACGTACAGGAGCTTCACTCATAGGACGGTTGGGGGGGGTGACGGTGAGAAAACAGAGCACATAGCACAGCGCCCATGAGTAGTGGGCCCCCAGTTTCTGCTGGGTCTTACCACCGAGGGATCCCCATGGCTGGGCCTGAGGCTTCCCCTGCCGAATACGCCCCTGATGAAAACCTCTTGTGTAATTCAGGTAATCTCAGCCTGTTTCAGTTTTTGTTTTGTGAACCTGGTTGCTCAGGTGTTTTTTTCCCTTGCTGGGTTTCCTTGACGTGGAGACCTGTCGTGTTCCTGGTTTAGGTCCCTGTGTGAGCTGTGTGACGAAGGTGCCCCACTGACAGCGTGAGCCGCCGAGTGCCGGGGCCGGTCTGTACGGGTCCGGGCTACTTCTTGGGACTGGGACTTCTTGATGTTTTCGCTGACATTCGGGAGGCAGAGCCTGGACGTGGCCCTCACTCAGGCCCCCAGAGCCCCTGCTGGAGGGGCTGTTCCTGTCGCAGGAAGCCCTCTCCTTGGGCAGCTGTCTTGGTCCTGGTCATGCTGCCTCTGGGGGGGGGGGGCTCCCTGGGGCCCAGTTGACTTCTGTCCCCAGTGTGGCCTTGGGCCCTGGAACAAACAGGAACCTGTGGGGATACCCCCAGGTTGGGCCACTGTTTATTATTGGGGACCCCAAAGGCCAGGTCCTGAGCTGTGCACACGACTCGGGCTGTCACCATCCTCATCATCTTCCCTGTCCCTTTATTGTGCTCTGGCGGGACCCTGGGCTGTGGCAGACCCAGCCCCCCAGCCCTGAATCCTTCTTTGTGGGGTCTCCTCACCCGCCCTGGACTGCATGTTGCCCCCTCAGCACGGTGACTGGCATTGAGGGGTCCTCGGGTCCTTGCACAGGGCTTCAAGGTCAGGTTCTTAAAGCACCCCAAACTGAACTATAAAGCATTTCCTGTATAGCATCTTAATTCTGACCAAATCCTAACAAACAATAGATGCGAGCGGTTAGTCCCATTTTCAGGATAATGGAGCCCGAGGCGTGGGGAGGGCAAGGGCCACAGAGCTCACGAAGTGGGGTGGACAGGGAGCGGGGTCTTGTCACTCCTGATGCTGCTTTTCTGTACCCACCGTCCGCCCCTCTCTCACAGGAGGCAGTGTGGGCGCCCCTGTGCCCGCTCCGTGGCATTTCTCAGCCGTACCCCCCACCCCTTTCTCCTTCCCTGGGCCTCCCCACTATCTGAAGGGCAGTGCCGCTTTACTCCTGCAGAAAAATTCCTGATTCCTTCATTAGAAACTCCTTGTGTGGACATCGGCCCCCCAGCGGCCCTGTCCCCCTGCTCGCTTGAGGGAACCCCACTCTCAGAGGGTAGAGGCTGCCCCTTCTGCGGGTCTCTTTATTATCTGTATTCATCTGAGAACTTAACACAACCCAGATTTCTAGAAAGACCAGGAAAACGTGAGTCGTCGTTGGGCATTTCCAGGGGAGGTGTGTCGGGGTCGTGCGGTAATGTACTCGCCTTCGGATATTTAGATAAAATACTGTGCTTTCCTCCAAATGCGTGGCCATCTGTGGGCACAGCTTCTCAGCTCTCTTGGCTGCTGGTGTTCTCCCAGAGCGGGCGTCTGTCTGGGCTCTCGCTCATGAGAACAGACTGCGGCGTCACACGGGGTACCAGCAGGCCCCCGGACTGACTCCTCTTGGCTCCCCCGGGCGTGCGTGTGCGCGCCCACCTGTGCGCCCACAGTTCCCCCTTCCCTCTCCTGGAGGCCGAGAGGATCCGTCTCCAGCCCTCTTTGGGCGGTCCCTTCTCCTAGGAGGGGCGCTGGGGCGCCGGCCCTTCTTCAGGGAGGTCTCCCTGGTCCGCATCCTCTGGAGGAGGTCCTGATAGCATGGGGGCCATCGATGAATATTTGCTCTAGATAAATGAGTGTCTCCTGCTCTGCCCTCTCTCCCTCCCCCTGCCCTAGTTCTGTGATGAGGCTGCAACTGACCCAGAGGAGTAGGCACCCCTGCCCCTGCCAGGCAGCTGAGGCGGGCAGCAAACATGTGGTGGGGGACCTGTAGCTTCCCGGCTGTGGACGGGGCCTGTTTCACTGGGCACTCTTACTGCCCCGCAGGGGACGCCCCTGCTCACGGGTGCAGAGGTCCAGCCCCTGTCCCAGACCCTGGGCTCCCTCTGCCCGCCGTGGCCTCTTGGTCTCCAGCCATTGCCTTCCCCAGACCTGACGTGATGGCCCAGTGACTCTGAAGGACTTTTTCATTCACCTTCCTCCCTGCTTAGTCCTGTCCCATCGTGGGACACCCTGCTTGAGCTGGGGGTGTGGGGGGTGCTGGATACCTGGTGGATAGAAGCTGGGTCAGTTGGGGGGTCTCTGTTCAGGCCCCCTGCCCTGGAGTCTTATGGTGAGACGTCTAGCATGGCAAGGGCCAATGTGAGGGCCCTCTGCTGCCCCTTAGGTGGATAGGCGCTCATGGGCCTCTCCGCTGGGCTGCCCCTGCTCTTGGGGACTTAGGGAGAGGGGTCCATTTCCACGAGGCCTTCTTCACTCCACCTCCTTGGTGAAGGTAGACCGAGTCCCTGTTAGGATCGGCCCCGCCTTCTCCTGGGCCCCGGGGGGGAGCACCCACGAGAGATGCCCGCACCAAGGGGGCACGTCAGGACAAGGGCCCCTGCTGGGTCCTGCTGTGGCATTTCTCACTTTTTTCAGTTACTCTTCCTACTGGTTTTCTCTGCGTATCTGTTTTTGCTCTGTGGCTGTATTAACATCTGGCATTCAGAAAGCGCTCGGCACGGGAGACGGTCTCTCGTGGGGTGGGGGCAGAGCCGAGGCCCCCCCTCCTTCACCTGTGCCTGGCTGGCAGGAAGTGGTCCACGGTGCTCCCACCTCCCAGAGGCCTCAAACCACGCCCACGCCTCACCTGGGGGGGGGGTGTCACAGATGCTCTTTGTGCAGACTGGGTGCGACTGTCTCTCGGCACTTGGCAAAGTGGGGTGCAGGTTGGGGCCTGGGGTGGGCCTCAGCTCCCTGCATCCCTGCTGGCTGTGGGACCCTGCGAGCAGCCTCCCCTCTCCCGGGACACAGTTTTCCCCTGGGACTCTGAGACTGCCCCGTGGCACACGTGGTTTTGGTGAGACAAAATATGAGCTCCTGAGTGGCCAGGCAGGTTTTGTAATCAGTAAGGTGGGAAATTATGACGACGAATCCGTAGTTCTTGTGCTGAATTTCCATGAAGGAGAGAAATGAGATGAATTAATAAAGGGTTCGGCCGGAAATGCTCTGGCTTAAGCTTTCTGGAAAAGAAAATCCAGGATTTAGATGTGAAAATGGCAGCCGGCCCTCGCCGAGTGCTGGTCGTGTGCGAGGGCCGCCCACCCCCTTGTGCAGGTGAAGCAACTGAGGCTGTCCCAGGGCCGGGAGCCAGAGCCATCCCGCTCCCACTGGGCCCGGGGCTCCTCACGCGGGTGCTGACCCAGCCTTGTGGACATCCCCAGAGAACCCAGGCTCCTCCTCGGGCTCCCTACGTGTCGCGGGCCGTGGCCCTAGGGGAGGTTGGCGTTGCAGGATTGGGACCGCGAACATCCCCTCTGCCGGCCAGTCCCTGGAAAATATAAGGGCCATTCGTCCTAGCGCTCAGGACCGCGTGGGGCTCCAACAACGAACTAAGCGTGCGCGTTCACCCGAGAAGGGAAGAGGGTGCTACTGGGTCTGCCCGCTCCTGCCGGTCCTGTGAGTGCGGAGGGGCCGCCCGGAGGGGCCTGCAGAGCGCGACCGCACGGCAGCCACCGAGAAAACCTGTGCGAGTGTTAAAAGGCACACGGAGACGCCCGGAGATGGTAATGACAACGTTTTGTTATCTTTATGCTGTTTTCCTTGCACGCTTGTTAAAACGTGGGGCCAGAATGTCTGTGACGGACCTAACAAGTGCCTTCTAATCAGGCCGGAATGTTTGTGTCAGGCCCAAGAAAAAATGCTTAGCTTGAACGAAGATGCATTCTCCCCCCAAGAAACACATTTGTTTAAAGATTGGCCTGTCAATTTGCGAATCAACATTTCGGCTTTTTGCTCCGACACCGCGCTCGGGCCGTTCTTCCCGGAGAAGGGGGGATAATACAAAGCTGCTATTTGTTGTTGGACCGAAGTAAACTTCATCAGGTCGACTTAGATGTGTGTTTCAAATGTCACTCAGTAGTGCTTTCTTGTAATGAAACACTGCATACAGATTTCTTCCCGAGGCTCAGGGGGATTAGACCCAGTAAGAGAAGAATTCAGTCTTCCTCACTGTGGCGCATCAGAGTGAGAAGTTTAAAATCCACAATTTATTCAAATATTGATATTTCTACTTGTCAGAAGAGAGGGGCCTTGAAATTTCCACTGAGCACTGTTGTCAGAAGAATTGCAAGAAATGTGTCAGATAATTCATAAACGGAGTTCACTGCTGTGAAATCAGTTGGGAACAGGGAAAAAATATATTCTTGTCGATGTAGAATAGGGGCAATATAACAGAAAATAGCGCTCACTTCTCCATCATGTCAGGCAAATGCTCAATTTGGGCCAGGTATTTTTTTAAACAGCCTGCTGCTTCTCGAGAAGCCTAGAATGCATGAAAAATGTTTTGAGTTCTGCTTTGTAGACAAGAGGTCTGTTTGTTGTTTTTCCCCTCGGAGACCTCCCGTTCCCGTCCTGCAGGAGCCAATCACGGAGCCGCTGCCCGGGCCTGGCGAGCACGAGGCTCAGCATATGGTTTGCATTACAGGCCCTCAGAAGCTGTGAAGAGCTGGGGAATGATGCGCAAGGGGCCAGGGTGCATTGCAAGTGTTGATGGCGGGGAGAGGAGCGTCCGGGACGCTCTGAGGGTTCCCGAGCCCCTTTCCAGAGTCGGCCCCTGTGCGTCCCTGTGCCGTGGAGCCGCTGCGTGGAGGGTGAATCCCACACGCAGGAAGAGGCCCGCATAGTTGGAATTCTTGGTGCACGACCCCCGCTTGTCCTTTGTGGCGGGCTTCCCGAGCAGCGGGTCCCGCACCTCCGCGGACCTGTGGGGACACCCGCTTCACTTAGCCACCTCGCTTCCCGCAAGGGCACGCGCACCCAGGCGTTGGGAGCTGGCACCCGTGCCGTCCGCGGGTGCCGCGATCACGTGAGCAGGGCCCAGGAGGCGCGGCGAACACGTGCGCTCAGTGAGGCCCGCTTGGAACTCCCGGGCCGACGGCACTTCTGTGTTTGCGGTGCTCCCTGGAGACCGCCAGAGCTGCGCTCCCAAGGGCGTCGGGCGTCCACAGGTCTGTCGGCTTGGACTCCACACCCGTGCATTCTGCTGCGGGAGCCGGTGGTCGCTGTCTCCCCAAAGCCACTGTGGAGGCCACCCCCCTCCCTCTTTCCTGGGGGATTTTGGCGTTCTGGGTTCTCAACAACAGGCTTGCTCACCGTCTGCCCCTGCTCTTGTGTGAACCCCGTGGCCGTGCGCTGCCTCTCCCCCCGACTGTGTGCCCTCCACCGCGGGGGGGGGGCAGAGTGGCTGGGGAGGTGGACGTCCTTTCCTGGAGGCCCGGCCACTACGCCTCCAGGCTCGGGCTCCTGGGCACAAAGGCTTAGAAGTCGGTTGTGGATGGGTCATGGGAAAGCATGCAGAGTGGGAGGAGCATCCAGGACAGGGTCTAGGGAGGAGGGTCCTTTGGGTGGGCTGAGAACAGTCCTCGAGAAGCCAACTCTGAAATAGCAAAGAATGTTTTGGTTCTCCTTGGCTGGCTGTGGTCCCAGGAAGGGGCGTAGGTGTGCCCCTCTGACCTCCCCCAGAGTTGCAGTCCTGGGCCTTCTGGGCTTGGAGGCCCAGGTGCCATGTGGCTGTGGTCATGGCCACACTTGGTGTGGGGGTGGGGCAGGCTTTGCCCTGCTCTGGGCGGCAGGTTGGGGAGTGGCCTCGAGGGCGGGTGTCGGGGGGTTGGGAGTGGCCTGTGGGTGATGACACCTGTGATGGTGCCTCGGGCTCTGGTGCTGGGTCCAGAGTCTCTGAGCCCTGTTCTGGGCGGATCTCCCTCCGCCAGCGGCCTTGGCCTTGTTACCCTGGGCCTGGCAGGCTTGGCCGTGCTGAGTCGCAACAGTAGGAGGACAGTTCTGAAGCCCCTTGTTAACCCAGTGGTCACGTGGCGGCGGGGTCTGTGGACAGGCCTGGGCTGAGTGGGGAGACCTGGGTCTAGAGTTCCCTTGGGGCTGTGTCTCAGTGTGGACCAGAGCATGACGTCCCATCCTTGGTCTGTCTTTGTCACCTTATTTTTTTTTAAAGATTTCACTTACTCACTTATTTTGTGGGGGGGGGGGGGGGAGAGTGTGCGTGTGCCTGCATACGTGTGGGCGTGAGCGCGGGGGAGGGGCGGAGAGTCTTAGGGAGGCCGAGCAGGAGCCCGGCGCAGGGCTCCATCACACGACCCTGAGATCATGGCCCGAGCCAGAATCAAGAGCTGGACACCCAGATGCCTGCCTTTGTCACTTTATTTATTATTTATTTTTTAAAGATTTTATTGACTTGCAGGGAGCAGCAGGCAGAGGGAGAGGCAGACTCCCCCCTGAGCGGGGAGCCCGATGTGGGGCTCAGTCGCAGGACCTGGGGACTGTGACCTGAGCCAAAAGCAGACGCTTAACGGACCAAGCCACTGAGATGTCAAAAGGAGAGCATTAAAAAAATTTTTTTTAAGATTGTATTTATTCATGAGGGGAGGTGAGGCTGAGGGAGAAGCAAACTCCCCACTGAGCAGGGAGTGTGTTGCCGGACTGGATCCCAGGACCCAGGATCACGACCTGAGCGGGAGGCAGATGCTTAACTGACCAAGCCAGCCAGGCGTCACAAACATGGCATTCCTTTTATTTATGTATTTTTAAAGAATTTGTTTATTAATGGGAGAGAGGGAGAGAGAGAGGCAGAGGGAGAAGCAGACTCCCTGTGGACCAGGGAGCCCGATGAGGGACCTGATCCCTGAACCCTGGGATCATGTCCCAGCTGACTGAGTCGCCCCGATGTCCCTCTTTGTCACTTCAGTCATGTACCTGCGGGTTGTGGGGAGGTGTAGGGAAGGCAGGAGACAAGGGGGAGCCGGGGAGATGGTTGGCGACCCCATCGACTTTGAAGAGAAAAATGGGTTCTTGAGTGGAGGTGTTAAAATATTTTCGTTGAGATTTGACCTATATCCGCCTCGTCGGTGGTGGGGGGGCTCTCTGGACCCTTCCAGTTTGGGTTCCAGGATTGTCGATGTAGTTATTTCTGATCTGGATGGTAAATATATGAACACATGTGAGCACAGTGTGGACGCGTATGTGTGATTTTATCTTGATTCTGTTCCCTGTAGAGGACATGGTGGGGTGGCCGGGCAGGGGGCGCCCGTCTCTTTTGTTAGGAGTCACAGATGCTGTTGAGTCTTCCAGACCCCATCCTGGCCTGGGGACCTCGGTGCGTGAGGAAGCTTGTCGAGTGACCCCTTTACACGGGCACCCGGGCCTTCCCGGGTCAGCTGTGCTGGGTTAGCTGTGCGGGTACCCACAAGCCCCACGCTGGGGTCTCGGCTCCGCAGACCCGGGCCCCGGGCGCACTCGTTAGCGGGGCGGGCTGCGGGCCTCCTGCCGCGCTCACTGCCCGTCTGCGGGTGTGGACAGCTCTGTCATCGGCGCCGAGTGGAGCTGAGCCCTGACACTGAGGAGGTAAATGCTCCCTGCCTGAATCCCCCATTAACTTTGTGAGGCGTATTGATTTCTTGTAAAAATAATGATATTGACAGGCCTTCCAGGAGTAATTGTTTCCAGAGCGCGGAGGTCAGTGTGGCGAGGGCGGTTGGGGGCTGGGCCCTCAGAGGCGGAGAGGCCTGGGGTGGGCGCTGCCGTTCTGGGGCACCCCTGCAAAGCCTTGGGGCTGCCACCGGACCGCTGGGGGTCCGGCCGCCAATGATAGCTGTGGGGATCTGTGGCCAGCACAGGGGGGCACACGAGCTCGGCTGCGGTGTGGGCTGGTGACCGGCTCGGGCCGCTGGATTCTGGGGTTCTCAGAGCCGCTGCGGGGCTGACTGGTAAGGCTTGGTCGCTGTCTGGGCCCGGGGAGTGAGGGGCCGCGGCCTCTGCTCAGAGCCAGGGTGACTATCCGTGCGCCCTGCCTGGTGACTTCTCTTTCTGGGGACGGCATCTCCTTTGTTGACAGCACACGAGAACAGGATGGGGTGGTCGCCACTCTTGGGACAGCAGGGCCGGTCGAGTTTCCCTGGGGGGGCTGATCACCCGAGGGGTCAGTGGGGTCTTTGGGGATTGAGGGTGCTGGGAGTGAGCCGCTGGTCTGACAGGTGAGAGGTCGGGGTCTCCTCTGGACCTGGGATGGTCTTACCTGCAGGACAGACCAAAGCAGCCAGCTGGTCCCCAGGTGCCCAGCCGCACCCAGCCAGGGCGTCTGTGTGGGGCAGGGGTTTTTCCGATCCGGGGAAGGCGAGAGGACGAGACAGCCGTCCTTGTGGGCTGAGTGACCCTGGCCCACCGTTTTCCAAACCCCAAGTGCCAGCAAAGGGGTAGAGCACTTCAGTTCAGAGAGGAAACCTTGGCAAGCAGGCCTGACGATCACAGTGGGCACGTCATGTCCGCATTTTAAACTCTGATTACATCAAAAGGTATACTTCAGGTGTATCTTTAAGAAACAGAGGAAGTTACTTGAAGAGGCAGTCCTTTCCCCGTAGAGTTGGCCAGTGCTTGGCTAATGTGTCCCCGGTACTGGTCGTGCACTGGAGTGCTTTGCCCCACGAGGATGGTGCCCTGGCCGCTCGGCATTTGTCCCGGACCGGGCAGCCTGGGTGGGAGGTGGGGCCGGAGGTGCTCCGACAGCCACCCACCTGTGCGCAGCGCTGGCCCACGTCCGTGATATCTCCTCTATGTTTTTTCCCCAAACGAGGGAAATCTGATCAACAACACTAACGAACTGCAGCACTGGGTTATCGATGAGCCCAGCCGGCCTGCCAATACTGGCTTTGTCTGAGTTTTCTTGGAGGAGTTGGTTTGTGTCACTCCAGGAGGCCGCCCGTTCAGGTACGGCCCATCTTGTCCAGGCTGAGTCCCTCCCAGCGCTATTTAGAACGAGATTTGTGTTCGCCCTAATCCAATAACCATTGCCCAGGACGGCCCATGTAGCTCTGCTGGGAGATGGTGTCCAGGCTTGTAGCAACATCTAATGGGTATTTAGGTGCAAACTAGCTGTGAAGTGTTAAATATTTACATGTGGAATGCCAATAGTAATTGTCCACTTTATCTGAGCTAGCCTAGGGAAATGTCTTATTTGTTTCCATGTTACTTCAATAAACAGAAAGCTGGAAAATCCTCCCGCTATTTCTTGGGGGCTTAGAATTAATAAAGCCAGGCGGTATAAAGTATGCGCTTTGGGTTTGTGAGTGATCACTTCTGCCTCAGGTCATATAATATGGCTTTAACTCCATGTGGCCTGTCTATTAAGCAAGACAGGATGAGCCTCACAAATAATAAAAAATATTTATGCTTTTCTTAGTGATACTAACAAGGTAACATATCAGAGGAGAAATGGCAGGAGAAGAATAAGGTAACTGTGTCTTATGAATTCACGGCTCAGTGGGGTCCCGGCCGGCTCCCATAAACACCCTAGGATTCTCTGCTCGGTGCCGCTATTAGTCCATAGACCGTATTTTTTGCTTTTTGTTTGTGAAATCCGAAGTGTCATAAACGTCTCCGTCTCATCTATATTTGATAGTTAATATTAGTCTCGACCAGGAAAGTGCACTTTACATGTGATAACATACGATTACCTGAGAGTGTTATTGCAAAGGAAAAAATCAATACCAATTTATAATTCACGATCGCAGTCTATCAGTTTTTATGGCTCTCTATCCAGTCTCATTAATTTTTTATTATGATTGACTGAAACTCAAAGATTTTTAACATGTTTCGCTGTTATTTATTCAACCTTAATAATTAAATAAACCTTAATTGGCTGTATTTCGAGGCATCTTGGCGCTGCGGCCAGGAAGGGTTGGGGTGACCATTCATTATTAATTCGGGAGCCCCTCACGTTCTCTTCTGAGGCAGCGCAAGGTGGGGACCAGCCGCGTGCCATCACCAGAGTGAGCGAAATAGATTTTGTCGTCACCTAATCAAATTCTGTTGAGGAGGAGACCATTCATTTTAATTCAAAATATAAATTATCAATAACACAGAGAGCAACGAGACGAAGTGTGCTCGGAGCGGTGTGAGTCGGCGCCGCGTACCTGGGCCAAACTTTGATCAGCCGCTAATATCTTGATTAATGAGGCCAAGGGCTCCGTGGCGTGGCGGGCCGCAAACGGGGACGCCCTCGCCAGGGGTCTCCCGATTGGTGGTTCACAGGTCCCTTTGAAAGGTGATTGACAGATGGAAAATTGCACTTTCAAATTTCATCCGTATTCATTTCAGTTGTTCTGCAATGTGTCAGCGGCTTCCCCCTGGCTGGCGGGCCACGGCCGCATGCATTAGCCGTTTCCACAGTGAGGAAAGAAGGAAGACAATCCCGTAGCTGAGCACTCTGAAGGAAAATCAATCATGTCATAAGTGAGAAGTATGGATAAGTTTGAAGTGTGGCAACTTTCATCATTTCATTTCTGGCCGCGCTGGTGGGTTTCAGAGAGCACGGGCTACGCCGAAGCAACCCCAGCGACGGGCAGAGAAGGCCGCGTATAATAGAGTTGGGCCAAAGGGAAATTTTGTTTCCCTGATATTTGTCAAGGAAGTTTCTCGCGGTACTGCACAGAAGGAACATCAAGCCCTACGATTATATACAGTGGACATTTTGACAGAATTGAAAAAAAGCCTCTATTGACTGTGACGAGGATATCCCAACCCTTCTCAATCAATTGCATGCCAGCTTGACGTTTTCTCAGATTTTTGTTTTCACTGGACTCTGCTCACAGGAGCAGGGCTGTCTGTGTGAGCTGTTTGGAGGAAGGAGCCTGCGGTGGAGGCCGCTTTTGGGGATCCCGGGGCCGTCCTGTCCTCCCCAGGCCAGGAGGAGGCGCACCTGCACCCCAGGGAGGGCTGGCACCCCACGGGCGCAGGTGCAGGGCAGGGCGGGGCGGGGTGGGGACGCAAACCTGGAGGAACCCTGTGGGCTGAGCGGGATCTGCACCCAGTACTGAGCAGGGGCACCGGTGTACGTTGGAAATGCTCCGAAAACCGGGGAGACGGGCGTGTTGCAGTTTCTCAATCTTGTTCTTAATATCATTGAAAGAGAGCTCTTCTTGGCAGTAATAAATTTAACACAAAAATCAAATACAAAACAAATTTATTCTTCCAGAGCTGATGCCCAGTCATTTCTTTCTTGTCTTGCATTAAGCTTTAAAATCAACTGTCACTCCTTATCGATTGCATCTGAATTGTTATCTATATTTCTCAAAAGCGCTCTTGACAGTTAATACAGTGTAAATTATAATCTGGGGAAATACCGCATGTGTTCACCAGCAAATTGCTTAGATTCTGAGTAAAGCTGCTTTTATTCGCCATCCTTTTCTCGTGGCCATCTATTTTAGCAAGGACCATTCAGGCCAAATTATTCCAAATTTACACTCGGCTGGTATGTAAATCATATTGTGGAAATCACTTTTGGAATCACTCTAGAATGGGAAGCAGTGTCTGAGAGTCTGAGCATCGCATTAATGAAACAAATATCACCTCGGGGGCCCAACCCGCGGGGGCGGCTGATGGGGCTCCTGCCAGTGTGTGAAGGGACCCACCACACGGGGTGTAGACGAGTTCGGTTCTCTGGGTCTGGGGGCCTCCTGGGGTCTCAGGCCGAGGCCCTGCTCTCCCTGAGCTGCTGTGTGGTCTCCAGGGGCTTCAGTATGGAGGCCCCCATCCTCCAGGGATCCTCAAGGACCCTACCCCCTGCTTTCTGCTTCCTCGCGGGAGCATGAGGCCAGGTCAGGAGTTGCTGAGCCCACTCTCTAGACAGGATTGGACAGCCAGCAGGGAGCGCGAGCCAGAGATGCCATTTTAAATTCTCAACTGGCCACATGGACAGAGTAGAAAGAAATGAGTGAAGTCATTTTTATGTTTTTTGATGTGACTCAGTAGGTCCAAAAGAGTGGTGTTTCACTATGTCACCGATCTAATGAATGAGTGCACTGTTTTAGACTTCCCTTTGTCGCTGAGTCTGGAAATCCGGTGTGTGTTGGAGGCCTACATGGCCCCTGGGACCAGCTCTGTATTTCAGGATCCCTCACCACGTGTGGCCGTGACTTCCACACCCGCTGGCCCGCTCCAGGGTCCCACGGTGGCCTACTCGGTGTCACCGAGGCCACAGCAGAGCTGCTGGCCTCTCCCAGTGCCCAGCCCCAAATGCACTGAAGGGTGGGTAGTGGGGCCGCTGGGGTCTCAGGCATCGTCCTAGAGAAGCCTGCGGGGCATGGCTTCACCCCTGCGAGGCCCAGGCTTGCTCTTCTGATCAGATCTTCTGATCTCTTGCACTTCATCTGGTGGTGGGAGCCTCGTTGTACAGATAAGTCTGGTTTTTCTTCAGAAATATTTCATTGTTTCTGTTCCCCATGTAGGCTGTTCCCTGCTCAGGGAAAATGTGACCATCCAGGGAGCTATGGAAGGAGTTACTTCTGTGCCTTTAGGAATAGCTAATTATACATTCATGTATTCATGCAGGAAATATTTATTGAAGATCTATTAGTTTGAGGGAATGTGGTAAATTGCTGCTCCCGCTGCAAATGATGGGTAGATGGTATAGAGACGTCTGTCTTTACATCTACATAGAGGTGGGGGGAGGTGGAAGTAAGTATCTTTACATTATGGAGCAGCAGATAAAATATAAAATGTATCTATTTATGTCTACACAGGGACAGCTATGTCTGTATCCACCCATCCAAATATCTTTACATTATCGAGCAGTGGATAAAATATAAAATGTATCTATTTATGTCTACACAGGGACAGCTATGTCTGTATCCACCCATCTCCATCCCCACAACCCTTCTAACTCCCCCCCCCCCCCGGGTGTGTTTGCAGGCCGCGCAGGACGAATATGGGAGGGAAAACACTGGGAGGGGTGACTGGGTGGTCTGGGGCAGTGCAGGGGCACCGGGGCTCTGGGCACCTGGACTGCGAAAGGTGGGGGCCGCCGGCACACCATCAGAGAGAAGTTGGGGAAGGGTGTGAGTTCAAGGTGGGGGAAAGTTGACTGCTTGAATCCTGTCCATGGACTGTTACCCTCCGTAACAGAGGGAGAGCTCGTGTCCTGACCCTGAGGCATGGGGTCCCCTCTTCCAACAGTAGCTGTGACTTTGCTGGGATACCCTGTGATATGCAGAACTGTGTGCAGGATTTTGGGGGGTCCTAGCTGGCTGGTCGCCTTCTTGCTTCTGCCTGTTTCTCACTTTAGGATTGAGCTTGAGCTCAGAGTCCCCTCCCAGCAACAAAGTGCTGTGGTCCCTAGGATGGCCTTTGTGGCAACTAAGATTCTACTGAGCTCTGCCCCTGGGGTCCTTCTGCCACCCACGGTCTCCCCGTGAAGACAGAAGTTGCCTGGCGGAGCCCTCACGAGGATTGGGCTTGACTGTCACGGGACATCACATCGTCTAGCCTCCCTTCCTCTCCTGACTTTGTGGGTCTTTATCCATCTGAGGAGCCACTGGGAAGCAGCCCAATAAAGCACTTGGAAAACAAGGCACCAGAATCTCTGGAATGCACCTCTTCACAGAGTCACTTCAACCCTTGACAGTTTGACACTGTTTAATGGGATCGAGCCTGAGCCGTGGGAGGACGGGGTGCTGTCTTTGTAATGTGTTTAGTCACAGACCTTAGCCCAGCGCACGCGTCCGCGGAATGGTAGATGGCCACGGGAGTGAGGAGAACAGAGTAGAATAACCACAGTGCCCAGTTACTAACAGTCTGATCGCCCCTCCCAAGGGATGCTCTGTGCAGGGGCCCAGGCTCCTTGGGACTTGCGAACACCTATTGCATACAAAAGTAATGACCTTGGAAACCGACCTTATGGCCTTGGTATCGCCTCTGCCTAAAGTGCTCAGTCGGGCCCCTTGTGATTGCTGCCATGTGACCATTCGCGCCCTGCAAAACCTGCTGGTGGGCCCCGCGTGGGGGCCCTGGCCTCCCTGACACTGGCGAAGCCCCGTGTGACGTCTTCTCTGTCGCTCGTGCCGCTTCTGCGACTCAGGACACGTTTTTCAGCCCGTGTCCTGGAAGACAACGGCCATGAGTTCCTGGAGAATGACCTGGACTCTTCGATGCCCCCAAGTCCCGTGTGAGCCCCACTCTCTTCAACATGGCCTGCACTTCAGGGGTGGGATGGGTCGGTGTGCAGGGCAGGGGATGCTGGTGAGGAGGGAACGCTCCGGCCCCGCCCCGCCTCCCCCTGTCCTGGCTTGTCTTCCAGCCCTGCTTCTCACGGTGCACAAGTCCTGCGTGCCTTGTTTGTTTTAATGTGCTCCTGACCCTGGGTCCCCGGTTACGGGAGTTCTTGTAATACAATTGGTTACACTCTCGTAAAGACCCCACAACGACGCGGTACCAGGCAAGCACTGGTGCTCAGTACACCAGGTGTGAGTGCCGCCAGGTAAGACCTGACCAGGGCAGAGTCGAGGCAGTTATTGAGAAACATGGAACAGGGGGTCTCTGCCTTGGGCTGTCCGTTCCAGGGCCTTCCGTGGCTCTGGGTTCCATGATGAACGTCTTGTTGGCTGTGGCAACCTCATGATACACGGGGCGACACAGATGTGGCTCCCCACGGAGGGCACCATGGTTCGGTCATCTGCACGGCCACAGGAGAGAAGACTGCCTGCCCGGCTCCCCAGGTTCCACTGGCCTGGGTAACCACGACCTCAAGAGTCGTATTTAAAGGGCTGGTGGTTCCTCCGAGCTCGTTGGCATCCTAGCCATCGAGTTGACCATTTAACTGTGAACCTGGAGAAAGTACATGAGGTAAAACCGTAGTAAAAATAAATAAAGTTCTCGGGGAGTTCCTGTCATCTCCCCAACGAACCCATTGCGGGGGACCACTAACTGGTGCCCCGTTGTAGGGGACGGGGCATGATACCAGGCGCAGTGAACCGAGCGTCCCCCAGACTTCTGCAGCGAAGTTAACAGGTTGCTCCCGTAGTGGGTCTTGACTCTCGATTTTGTGGGTGGATAACGCGTTGGGCTTTGAGGGTCACGGGGCGGGGCGGGGCGGGGAGGATTTCACAGGTAGGAGGCGAAAAGACAATTTGAGAATATTCCTTAGCCGGAAAGCTGCGTCTTCCAGTGGATTGTGATTTTCCATCTGGCCACGCCGGTTGGGGAGCTGCGTTGGGGTGTGAGCTCTGCTGTCAGTCAAGGGTCCCCAACTGTGCCCACCCCAACTCATTAAACCAGAGCAAACTGTACCAAGGGCGCCGCTGTGCGATTTTAATATGTGGTGCATGTGACAGGATCATTTTAGTGATTTGCAGGATTTATCTCCTCTTAAAAGTACTGCCTAAGGCTACTCTAATTGGTAGGAAAGCAAATTCCCTCTTCTCCTCCTGTCAGTCTTTGTTTTATTTACTGAGAACTGCCGAAACCTATTTACACAATAATGAGGATAAATCACCGGGATGCTTTCAACACAAAGAGAAATGTGGCGCGAGTTGAAAGCTGTACAATTAAAACAAAATTCCAGATATTCCTGAAGTGGTGTGCGCAGTTACGGAGAGCAAAATAAAATTAAGACAAATGGTAGGACCGCACCCCGGACCGGCTCGGGAAGCTAATCAGGATCAGAATTCCGGAGATATTTTATGATGGGCAATTTCACTTGAAATGGCAATGAAGTAAATGCCTGTGAGTTACCATCAATATTTGTAATAAAAATAAACAATCATGCATTCCTCCAGCCTGCAAATAAACAGGGTAAGTTTAGGCGTCATAATTATGACATTGCCGGAGCGGCGGTAAGTCATGTGAAAATGTCAGCTGTGCGTTCGCGGCCTCTGGCTCGTTCCCAGCCAAGAGGGCCACAGCCACTTGGAGGAGACACTCCAAATGTACTTGACTGTATGACCTGGAAGGACCCACTTATTTAGATGTCAAGAGCATCCTACATTTGAGAATGCTGCTTGCTGGAGGGTGTGCCACAAAGAGACTTCCCAGCTGAAAGAAAGAGGCACAGAGCTTGCCCGTGAACCTGGCCCACGTGGGTGTTGGGTTGGTGCGTGATGCCCATACCTGTCCAAACCTCCAGGTTGGTGTTAGGGCCTCTGTGGGCTCCGTCTCCCTGGCCAGAAGGGAGTCTGAGGTATGGTCTCCGTCCCCCCCGGGCGGTGGCCACCCTATGGATCATGGGAGCCGACCACGTGAGTCAAGGAAATGGATAGGCATAGCAGTCATGAACAGGGAAACGTGGAGGAACCCACACACCACACACCGTCTGCAAAGCTCACAGATGCAGGGTGCAAACATAGAATGGCCGATCTGGGTGTCTGGGAAACAGAGGAGTTTCTAGAACTTCTCTAAAGTGGTAACAGCTGGGGGCCCTTTGTGATCAGGTGGGGGTCCCAGCCTGGCCAAGCTTTCACCTCCCCGAGGGCTGGACCTAATGTCTTCAAGGACCTTTCCGATTCTGAGTGTTGCCGTATCTGCAATTGTGTCGTTGTCCCCCCAGCCCCCCGGGCCCCTGCCCCATCCCGACCATCGACCATGCCTCTCCCCAGCTGTCGCCCCACCTCCCACCCCTCAACATCGGCGCCCTCTTCTTAGGTTATAAGAGTCTGCATTTCTGTTTGTATCCTGACAGCTCAGGTGATGGCTGCTCAGTTATCCTGGAAAAAAATAATTCACATAAGCAGATTTTAGCACATTTACCAGACCTTTTAACTTCATCTGACGCTGTTTGGATGGAAGATGAGAGAAGTATATTTTTATATCCCAAGGGAGTTACTTTATGATGACTCTTTCAAGGTGAATATTGGCATTTATTTAGCCTGAGCAGAAAATAAAAAGGAACATATAGAAGCATGAACATAGAAACGCCAGAGTCAGCAAAGAGTATTCTATTTTGTTGCTTTGAATTGCCACCCCTGAAACACAGCTAAATCTAAGTTAATTTAAAGTTCCTCTTGAGGAATTCATATCAAATTAAAGTGTTTCTCTGCAGTGGCGACAAGAGCAGGGAACACATCTGAATTTCCTCCAAATTATGGTCTATTTTTACAGTCTCCTAAGATTTGTCTTTGTGGACCTTATTCCACTGTCTTTGAGAGAAAATTAATTTAACTAATGACAGCTCAGACTAAAACATCAATCAAAAGAAGAGAGAAATAACATGGCAATCACTGAAGGGAAGAGTGTGCGAACAGAGGACCGGATCCCTTGTAGGAACTTCTCCCCCACCCTTCCCTTACATTTTTTTCTCTGTCCAGGAGGTGTGGCCCTGCACACGCGGGAGCCAGCAGGACGCTCAGGCCTGACTGC